>VYXH01009750.1:153310-176776 GCA_013397275.1 Burhinus bistriatus | reverse complement strand
TCGCTCGCTCCCCGCCCCGGTCTGCGAAACCGGCCAGAGAGAGCGGGGTGCCGAGGGTCAGCCCGGAGCGGGAGCGGCTGCGTGCGGGCTGGGGAAGGCGGCCGGTGTGGGGAGGCAGGGCCGGGGCCCCGCGCAGCCGGCGGGCAGCAGGTCGAGACAAAGGCGTCTGGGTGCGCAGGCTGCCCTTCGTGGGCGCTGGTTTCGGGGGCCTGCTTTGGCAACTTGGGTCGGAGAGGGAGAAAATCCGTCGTGTGTCAGCCGGGCGGCGGTAGCGGTCGTTAGCCGGCGTCGCTAGAAGGAGCGCACAAAGAGAGCGGATTTCTGTTTATCTGGCGGAGCACATCAGGAAATTCCCAGCAAATAAATACTGTGAACTCTGAAGGAGGAGCTTAGCTGGGGAGTGAAAGCAGAGAATTTTCTAGTATTGACACAGTCCTCCCTGTGTGTGTGCATGTATATGCACTTGTGTGTTTCTAATGCCTTTTTTGCCTCTGTGTCACCAACTGTCTCCCTCCGTGCTCTGCTTCAGGGAAATACTTGCCCTATCTGCTGAAGTACACCAGGCTGTCTTTTTTTTTTTTTTTCCTCATCACTGAAAATATGTTATACAGCTAAGCAGAGAAAGAATGTGTACCAGCATTTGGGTATAACAATACATGAAGCCAGCTACATTGTTTAAGTTTACTTTGGAGAAAGAAAACTTCATCTGCGCTTAACGAGACTCTTCCTGGGAGGCAGGTCAGTGTATGAATCTTGTGGAAACATCTATTCGCTATTTAAAATTAAGTGCGGACAGAATTCCTGTTGTGTTTCTTTTTCCCGAGAAAATACTAAATTTGCAAGTGACTCTTAGGCATACCATTGTTCAAAACAGAAGCAGGAGGGAAAACCCTTGCTTTAACAGAAATCTGAAGATGAGTGCCCACACACAAACTGCAGAGAAAGGACAGAACACAACACTCCTGTGCCAGGAAAGCTATGTTTGCAGTGGGACAGATGAAGCAATCTTTGAGTGTGACGAGTGCAGGAGCCTACAGTGCCAGCGTTGTGAAGAAGAGCTGCATCAGCCGGAAAGGTTACGGAACCACGAACGGACCCGTATAAGACCCGGCCACGTCCCGTACTGTGACTCCTGCAAAGGTGCCAATGGGAACATAATGCACACCAGTATGACGGGCTCAAGGCAGATAGCAGCAGTGAGGTGCCAGGTGTGCAAAATCAACCTCTGTGTGGAGTGTCAGAAGAGAACACACGCTGGGGGCAACAGAAGGAAGCACCCTGTCACTGTGTACCATGCTGGCAAAGCCCAAGAGCAGGAAGAGGAGGAAGGGATGGATGAGGAGACCAAGAGAAGGAAGATGACAGAGAAAGTTGTGAGTTTCCTCTTGGTGGATGAAACTGAGGAGATTCAGGTAAGAACTGCTGTGGTTTGTTTGAATGGCCGCAATCCTTTAGTTTCTGTCTTAGTCTAACAGGCTGCTGTGATGCATGATTAATACTTGAAGTGTGACTGGCAGCAATGGTAACAAAATTAGGATAACCAGTTAAGTGGCACTAAGTGAGTATCTTGCGCCAAAAAGACACAGTGCCTTGGAGTGGCCTTGCTCATGAGTTCCTCAAAAGGTCAAGTTCATTAAAACCTTATGTGTGGCAAGAGCCTCCTCTAAGAGACTTGGTAAGCCAAGCTGGTAAAAGAGTTGGCTCTGTATTGAGACACACAGAGCTAAGATAAGAGCTCTCTGTGCAGGATGCTGATCATTCCTGAACAAAATTGAACCGAGAGGATTGCAGTAGATATCCTGCAAATGGGAGTGCTGGCAGCCAATTTCCTATCGTATGACTAGGAGTGGGCACTGTACCAAGCAGTGCTAATGCAAGTCTATAGCCCCCTGCTACCCTCCTTTAGCATCAGTAAATCTATCTGATTTTTAAGAATAGAATAAAGTCCTGATTATTGGTAGATGATTGGTTATTTGTATCCATCGTACTAACAGTCAACGTGTCTACCATGAATTCAAAGGAAATGTGACCTAAGTATCTTGCATCTATTCTATACTATAGAAGAGTGTGTATATATATGTACACTGTAATTATAGTATAGAATAGATGCAAGATACTTGAATCACATTTTGGTCGGTTCAGGTGTACTGATTGACAAATTCTCCTGGCTTTTGGAGGGGAAAAGCAGGAAAGGATGACAGTCCTTACAATGCACTGACATAGAAAACACGCTATGCAGGACACCAGTAACTGTAAAATGAGTGACTGAGTTTCAGGTGTAGTAGGAGTCCTAAGTTTGTATGCTTCCCCTAAGCACATACACATTTCTTTGAAATGCATGGCAGATGCAACTATTACTGTAAGATGCAGACTTTTCAATAATCTTCATCTAGCCACTATAGCAAGGTCTGAAATGCCCTAGAACAGGGCTGTCCTGGAAAGCCACTCGCAAGTGGTGGCTGTGTGTGGTTGTACCATTTTAAGTTATCCTTATACTCATGAATCGGTAAATCTTATTGAGGCAGACTTTTGGCTGCCTCTTGCAAGCAAGTGCGTTGCTGTTTAAATGTCATGGGCAATAAAGCCAACTTCCTTATTGGGACAGCAATGGTCCTTTATCAGATTATAGGAATTTGATCAGAAGAGGGTTGAAAAAGCTCTCTGAAAATGATCTTGCTTTGCTACCAAGATGTTGAATCAGAGCTCTTCCATCTGGAGTGATCTTCTCTTCCTCATAGCTGAATACTTACGTGACATCTCACAGCCAGTCTCAAAGCAGTTTGAGAGTTTTCAATTAAAATATTTTCCGGCAGCTGGAACTTAAAGAGTGCTTGCTATTATAGTGATGTTTCTGCTAGTGAGCATGAGGACCTTTACGTAGAGAGGGCTGTCAGATGACTAGCTAGCTCTGAGGACATCTTCTATAGCATCTTTTGCTCTTGCTGATACTGAACAGGCAATTTATAAGGAGCAGCTGAGGGAATTAGGTTTGTTTAGTCTGGAGAAGAGAAGGCTGAGGGGAGACCTAATTGCTCTCTACAACTACCTGAAAGGAGGTTGTAGTGAGATGGGCGCTGGTCTCTTCTCTCAAGTAACTAGTGACAGGATAAGAGGAAATGGGTTCAAGTTGCGCCAGGGGTAGTTTAGGCTGGACATTAGGAAGAATTTTTTCACTGAAGGAGTTATCAGACATTGGAACAGGCTGCCCAGGGAGGTGGTTGAGTCACCATCCCTAGATGTGTTTAAAAGTTGTGTAGATGTGGTGCTTGGAGACATGGTTTAGTGGCAGACCTGGTAGAATAGGGTCAATGGTTGGACTAGGTGATCTTAAAGGTCTCTTCCAACCTAAATGATTCTATGATTCTAGTTATACAAAAGTGATCCTCAGTCTTTTCTTTTATGCTTGTCATTATCAAGATTATTGCTGATTACTGGGGGAGAAATCCTTAGAATCCTCTTTATTTAAACTAACTTTTTGTCCAAAAATGCCAAAACAGTAGTAACTTGAAATGTGGAGATTCAGGGTTTGAGGGTGCGTGGCTTTTTAAGCTTAAGCAGACAGGAGAATGATCTATTAGAATTATGGAGTCCAACTGTCTTTAACTGTTTTCTGACCTTTGGAACTTGAAGATTGTTTCTTTAGTTAGGAAATAAGAGAGGAAACTGTTGATTTGCTATCAGTGGTAGATTCTGCCATAGCAATGTTAAATGTTAGTCCTATGAAATAAGGCAGAACTAGTTATGCTACTGAGCAAATGTGATGGATTGAGATACTCACTGATATATACATGTTTACAAACCTCTAACTTGGAAGTGGTTCAATGAGATGGGAACACAAGGCAAAGAGATTTCTTTTCTATTGTCCTTTGGAATTTGGGAGTTGTTAAGCTCAAGTGGTTATGTTTCATCTCATTGTCCTTGTTGGCTTCTTGGAGGTCGTAGCTCTGAAACTGAAAGACATTTATAGTGTGTAAGCAATGACCGAGCTAGTTCCAGAGTCAGAAGCAATGTAGATTAAGCCATAAGGAGCTGTGCCTGTGCAAATTAGTTTAGCTGAGAGGTGGAGACTCTCAGCTTGGGCTCAGCACTGCATTGATGCAGCTATGATAATTCTGAGATCTGCATAATTGTCTTTGTGCCATGTTGCACAGATGCGCTGGCCTGCTCAAAGCTAGTTTGGAACTTTTTGCGCTTCGCAGACATAACCATAAGCTCAGAAAGCTAGGGACTTCTTGTGCTTGTTTCAAATCCACTTAGTCAGGAAAGATCCCATTTTAAACCACCGCTTATGAAGCAGTTGTGTGTAGAGAACTGACGGTAGCTTGAGTTCATATCTGTGAAATGCAACCTTCTCTGTGATGTTCATTGTAACAGCACTGTATCTGAGCACCTCAAAAAGAGATTGGTTATCTCACATTAAGCAAATGCTGTTAAAGGTTAAATCCAAGCTCATGCTGCAAGTCTGTGGAAAAAAACAGAAAGAGAAGTTGTTCCTCTTGGAGTCCAACCCCACCTGTCTCACACACCACACCGCATGATGCTTTGCAACTCTTGTGAGTTAGTCCGCAGCCATCTTGACCTATACCACAAATTTTCCTTTCCTTCTTCCAGGACTTACCGCCCCTTGTAAGACTGTATTGACTTCTTCTATGAGAAAACAAATCTTGTCCATGTTTTACAAATTGGCATACCTGCAGTTTAGACCCCATTCTAGATCCTTTTTCTCAGGCTGTTTTATGTAGTTTCTCTTTACACAGTGTTAGACTTTTGGCCTTATCTATTGCATACCTAAAGCTGAGACTTCAATCAAATTGTTCTTGATAACTGCAGCATCTGTTTGTTAATTGGCTCTGACATAGTCTTTCTTCCTTGCTCATCTCTACTCAGAATGATATTGTGGGCATTACTTCCTCAGCCAATTGCTTTGATTTTGTCCCTGCTCTCATTACATCTTCCACATCTCCTCTTTGCCATATTAGACTCAAACTGTGTGCCTTCTTTTTTTATGTGTGTAAATCCCTCAACTGAATCTCCTGATCTGCTCTGTCAAGACGTCAGCTTTCCTTTCTGACTTGCTGAATTTTCAAACAAGCATCATTGTGCTGTCACTAGTGCTGCTCCTTGCACACAGAAGGCCTTTCCCTTAAGAACTTGCAGAGTCAATTCATTGATCTTTTTAAAAACTCCACTATACTTGTGTATCTATTCAGAAAAACATAGCAAACCACAACAATAAAAACATGACTCAGGTTAGGGTAGTTGTTTTGAGTCCTGATACTGTGTCACTGTCTCTTGAACTTTTCCACATGTGTCTTTGTCTCTTGTACTTACTTTTATGCAGTTTCTGGAACTGTATCCATTTTTGTCTTTATACAACACCTTTGCAATGGAATCCTTTAGCATAAAGGAGAGAGTTATGTATCAGTTGTACAGTGAACTCTGTTTACTACTGCTTCTGAGGTAGGGAAGAAGAAATGCTTAGCAACACATAACAAAAATTTGATATTTTTATCTTGGGGAACAGATGTTGAGAGTTCTTACCACAGGATCAGAACTTGGTTGTAGTGTCACTAGTGGCTTCTATGATAACACTTTGTCCAAAGCTCTAATTAAGGACTCAGCACGTGTACTTTATAGAAGTAGAGAAGGCCTTTCAGTGACCCCAGAAAATGGGGGACATGCTTGATTGTTATTAGTCTGCCTTGGAGTTCACTGATCTTTCACCAGAAACTAGCTCTGTCACAAGAAATTAGCCAATCTCCAGGTTGCAAAGAAAAATAAAAGGCACTGACTTTGTAACCTGTCTTATAAAGGAGACAGGAAGAAAATTAAGTTTTTCCTCTAGCTAGTGATAAAAATAACATCTCCAGCAGTATAATTTTATGTGGGAGAAGGAGCATACTTTTATTACTGGATCTCCCTGAGATACCCACTATGAGCTCCCTTTCTTCAGTTAGTGGGGTCTTTTTGTTTTGCCAATAGACATCTCAATTTCCTAAATCTAGCCCCATTCCTTGAGTTCTTATTCCTGCTAGCAGGGTTAGACACCTAAAGGATTAAGCTCTTTCCCTCAGCAAATACTAAGCAGGAACTATGTAATGCTTTGCAGTCAGTTTACGTGACTCAGAATGACCCATCGCCCTTATTTAAATGAAGACCATTTTATACAATCATTAAATAAACAGCCTCTAACAGCATAAGAGTCCATATGTCCTCCTCTGTCTCCTCTTGTTAAAAAGTTACAGAGTGATAACTCTTTAGGGGTGCTAGCTGCTTTGCTTTTCTCACTCCCACTGTAAACCTGGTGAAAGTACTGTGATTTTTCCTTATTACCTACTGATTTGAGCCTGGCCAAAGTCTAGGGATGAGAGAATGGAGAGTCACCAAGAATACTTTTTCTAGTCAAGTATTCTTTGTCACTCGATGCAAGCAAATGTGTTTTCTCTCTTAAGAGAAGATCACAATCTCTTAAGTCTTACTGCTCGCCTCTGTAGTAGAAAGGCTTTTGTCTAGCAAATAGTACTAGTTCCTATGACACTCCTGCTTGATTTGCTCTTGGGGGAATGTTTTTGTTTTGTGCTTTGGGGTAGCACGGTCAGCTGTGTCTGGGAATTTTAGTCTGAATCCTGTAAGCTGAAGAGCCACAGCTGGTATATTTGCCATGGATGTAAAGGAGGAGGAAGATGTGTAGAAGGATCCAAGTTTTTTAGGTCAGTGTGATCCGTCAGATCAGGATATGTAATTTCTGTCCCTCATCACTGCTGCTGTACTGTTGATGAGTTTTCCTCTTCTTTGTGCTTCAGAGAAGTTTTCTTGCCACAGTATTTTTGGGAGTTTGCTGTTCTACACTCCAGGAATTCTTTCTTATTTCTTTGCTATTTTTCAGTATTCCTCCCATCCCAGTCTGTTATCAGTTTTGCAGTTCCCTCTCCTACACTGAAGTGCACTGTTTTCCTGTCCTTGCAATGAAGTAGTAGAAAAACTACTTAGCAATTGCTGGTTAGGAGTGTTCTTTCTTCCACTGGACATATACCTGTATTTTGAAGAGTATTTTTAGAAGATGGGGGAGGAGCCATCCATTCAACAAATGCACAGCTCCTTTAATAGTCTCAGGCTGACTCCTAGCTGATTTGAACATAGCCACTTATAAATATTGCTTTTTCCTGGAACTGCTCTTGCACCTTCTTCATGATGCAGCTCTCGTGGGCCATAATTAAAGTCAAATCTCTTGCTTCTTGTCTCTTTTATCCATATGCTGAAATGATTGAAGGTGTGGAAGCAAAGGTGAGCATGCCACAGGTGAGAGAAGCTGGTAGCAAGCCACTCTGGAATTACCTACTGTTTGATTTGACGAGTTCCTGAACTAAATAGGGTTGGTCGGGGGGAAGGAAGTGTTCTAGTGCTTCCCCTACTGTACCTCTCTCTGCATTTATCCAGTGAATCCTTTTGGGCTCCTGATGGCCGCTAGCAAGAGTGGGATGCAAGTGCTTTGGGGTACATTCAAGAAAGAAAAGGGAACTGGCAGCTTGCTGTCCTCCAGCCATTCTATCCTTTCCATCTCCTCCACTTTCTCACTTCTGCAGGGATCACTGGGAGGCAGATATTGCTGCAGTACACCTTTTACTTTTTTTACCTGGGTTATTAATGCCTTGCTTTAGGATCGCATAAAGGCAGAAGTTTCACAGTTCTTTGGCCTGCTTGCAAAACACTCTGCAATTGGGAAAATAACCAGAGTAGCTATTTTCTAGGAAGACTGGAACTGTAATACAAGTAAGTTTGTAAAAGCCCCTCTTAACAAGGACAGTGGTATAAAGTAGTGTCCACACAGGTAATCTAGTTACCCCTAGTATTGAGGAAGACTAGTTCTTACAGCATGAACTCACTCACTGACTTGCTGTCTTCTGGGCAAGTCACTTCACCTGGATGTGGTCTCTGCTGCTATGGCTGTGACACTGGGGTGGTAATTGGTAGCTGTGTGGCAAAATTAACATCCATGGAGAACTTGAAAGGTACTTAGGATACAGAATAGTGATTTCTGCTTCATTGTTTACTGTTCTCTTTAGGAGTTAGATGACATTCTTAAATTAGTGTTATTTCTGCAACAGTTGCATTTCCCTTGAAGTCTTTATTAATTTTGAGTTCTTGCAAAAGTAGTTTTTCAGCTAGCAAACACGTTAGTGGGCTGTCTAGTCTTCTGCTTTCAGCAGTTTTGTATAACTCAGCTGTGATCTACAAGGGTAACTTATCTGGTAATAGCAATATTTTAGTCAATATTGCCTCTTAGGTTGGGGAGGAGTCCAATCAAATTGGATTACCTTGCATCCCCTTATGTTATTTCCACCACTGTCTTAAAACCTTTGAAATAGGGTCTCTCTCTTTGGGTAGGGTTGTTAAGCAGGATTTAACTCTTATCTCTCTGTCTCTTTCAGGAAGGAGTTGTGTAATAGATAGACATGGGCTTCAGACACAGGCAGCCTCCACCCTTCATTGCAGGGACCTACAGGTTCTGTTGAGACAACTCCTGTTAGGCTCTGTACAAATCCATGCAAATAGTATCCCCGAATTCCTTTGCCAGAGCAGTGGGAAGGAACAGGTTAACTTTGGTCTGAAAAAGGTAATCAGTTCAGGGATACTATTTTCATGGGTGTGTACAGAGCCTAATAGAACAAATCTCAACAGAACCCATAGGTGGTACTGCGGTGAAGGCAAATAAGCAGGTCCAAATACCTTCAGCTTAGAAAACACCCCTAATACAAATGCTTTCCTTTGGTTGAGCCATGCGTACACCCAACATGGGGAATAAGACCAAAACTAGCTGAAGCTGAGGAGGAGTGTTGGAATCTAACCTTAAATCCTCAGGCTGTGTCTGTCCCCTCCTTTATTTTGCGCCCCCTGCATCTGGTGTCAGGTCACTTAGTTTGGACTTGAGGCTCTGTAGGACTCCAATCCTGAAAATGCTGATGTCCACTGTCAGCTTGGCTGAAGCCTAGGAGATCACCGAGGACAATAATGATAAATATATTTAAGTGTTTGCTGGGTCAGTGATTAATAACTTACTCCTGAATACCGGATTGTAACTACTGGTATGACATACGCAATTTTATAAACTAATCCATTCACGCAGCCCTTTTGGGAGAACTCTCCCAAGCTACCATAAAATGTTTACATAGTAGCAACTAACTCCTTGAGCAGTAGAATTAATGAAGTCTGATTTCTGACATGTGTGCTTCCCATTATCCAGTGCTTATCCACATCTTCTGTCTTTTGGGTAAGAAGCAATATGTTACTATCATGCACCAGCCAGCATGCTTACTGGCTAGCAAGTATGGGCATGGCTGCTCAGCTTAGTGCTTTTTCTTGGTGGCTGTGTGGAGTGGACAAGAGACAAGCTTATTCCTCAGAAAGGTTATTAGGGTCCTTTTTTTCTACTCTGCTGTTTATTGTCATCAAACTTTTAGGAAATTTGTTTCAGAGGCACTTATTTATCAAATATGTCTATGTTATATGTGTAAGACTCAAGTAATGGCATAAATGACATTTTCCATGGGAAGTCATGTAGAAGAAAGGGTATAGGAGACAAACTAAGGTAGGAAACTAGAGCTGTTTGGGCTTAAAAGTCAGCCTTGATTCTTCTTGACTACCTGCTTACAATCAAAATCTTCTCTTGTTTGGAGGCCTCTAAAAGCTAGGAGAGAGCAATGACCTCCTGAGGTCCCTTCCAGCCTGAATTAGTCTATGATCTTAATGGGAACAGGGTTTGAGTTATCATGATCTAGAGCCCCTCTCATGGCTTTACTGATGTAATGGGTTTTATAGCAGCGTTTCTCTTCCTCACAGGGAGCTATCCAATCCTTTTACTCACTTGGTAGCAAAAAACAGTTGAGCATATCAACAAAAGTTTCTCCTGGGGCAAAACCAAGGAGTTTCCAGCTGCTTTTTTAATAGCCCGTTGCACTTAAGTTGCTGGGGTAAGCCAGCTGCACTTCTTTGCATTCATGTGCTGCCTTTCTGGGAGTGATTGTGAGGAGCTCTGCAAAGATGTGAATTTTCATGGTAGCACTGTACTGTGGTGCAGGTTACTCTTCTCAGATTTGTCATATAGGCTGTAGGTAAAGGAAGAAATACGCTTTATAGGTTTCGCTCTTGTTTGTTTTCAATGTACACTGATATTCTGATGTAATGACCTAATGGTAGGAGCTGGGGCTTTAGGCATGCACACATAAGACTTTTGTGTGAATCTACCTCTGGATAGGAACTCAGTTTTTTAGAGTTAAAACACAACTCTCAAAATTTAGAAGCTGTGTCATAAAGAACTGGTCTGTGTTGAGGTGGGCAGATCTGTTCTGGTTCCAGGTTTAATGATTGATATGATACTTTGTCCTTAAGATCAGTTACCTAAAGTTGTCTCAGTTTTATGTTTTAGAAGTTCAGGGCTGCTTAAAATGTTGCAGATCTTGTTTTAGCTTGCTTTGCTGTTTCTCTCTCTGATTTCAGGTGTTAGTTTGATTTCTTGTAAGCATTATCTTTTTTAAATGTTTTCTGAACTGTGAGCAGAATTGCTTGTATTGCCAGTATTATGTAATGCTTTAAGGGAAATAGTATTTTTTTTTTCCCACTTGGTTATTTTGACTGCTTGTACTTGAAGACTGATTTGTTTGGGATGTTTGCAATTTTATGTTGGTGTGTATTTGGATAGGCTGTTACAAATCTTGTAGCTTATTTTTCCATTCATTGAAAAGTGTGTAAAATTTGTATCCTCTTTATTGATATAGTGGATGTGTATCAGAAGAGATTGTCATGTGCCAGTTGTCAGACAAGTCTAATAACTCATAAATTTAATTATTTGTATGATAGTATCTTTCTTAACTCCAGAAAATGTATATATTTTAGTTATTAAAAATACTCTGTTAAAATCAGGTCAAGCAAAGAGTAAGATTTCAAAATGCAACAACAAAAGTACCAATCTAAGTCAAAATGACAGTGTAAGACTAGCAAATGAAGGCACTCTGATGAATACTATGTCAAACACTTGATTTTTGTTTTGAGCTATTGTGTTGTCGTGGCACAGCTCTGGCTTGCACTGCTTCCATGAATATTGGCGAGCCTTAAAGGGTTCATAAAATGTTTTAAAAGGAGAAAACTGTGGTAAAAATGTCTGATTCTCTTAATGTGTTTGTTTTGCCTGGAGGCAGATTTAAAGTTGTCTGAGTACAAGTCATTGGAAACTGTTCTATTTTATGGGTTTTGTTCCTAAGCTTTTAACATGTTATTGTTTTAATAACATTGTTTCCAAGAAATTCATAGACAGGAATGTCATTCTAGCAGTTCTTGTTTCTTGTCTCTTCCTAAACAGTTCTACTTTTATTATGGCTTAGATCTAGAATACTTGTTATGTTAGGTATAATAGATTCCCAAGTGTGGGTGACAAGGAAGCTTCAGATCTAACTGTGTTCCACAGCAGAATGGTATGAGTTTTTGTGTCCTCCTTAGAGAGGACTTTAGCTGTAAAGTATTCTATTTTTCCTGCTGAAGACCTTCACCTTCAGTTCAGCTCAACTTGAGTGGAGTGACTGCATTTGGGGCTGGATGACAGTTGCTCACAGAAATGTAGTTAAAACTATAAAAGAAGGCTAACCAGGATTCTAACCTATGGTAGAGTGAAGACTACTCTTTCTAGAAGAGAATCTTCTTCTAAGAGCTATAACAAAAGTGTAAATGAGTCTCTGATACTAGAAATGGCAAAATAGAGAAGGGGCTGGAGAGATGTACCTCTTGTCTTAGGTTAGACATACAAAGTTTTCATTCTTAATTGCCATTGATGTGCAGTTTAAGGAAGGTGTTCATGTCAGAGATGTGGAGCTCTTGGGCACTGTGGGAGTGATCACACCTATGGAAACAGGAGTCCTTTGCACATGCAACAGAAGGTGGTACCATGCAAATTTCTTTAGAGATGAGAAGCAATACAGAGAAGTGGGACTTGAACTCAATGGGGATTAGTACTTTGGCACTTATTACACCCACTCTGACTTTAAAATGTCCTAAAGGAACTTGCTCAAGGGAAGTAAATTTGACTACTGATAGGGGATTGCTGCGGGTGGTTCTTTGAGAGTATCATCCCTGTGTTCACCAGTGGTTGAAGAATACGAGTACACAAGAGCAAGGAACACCCAATGACATACAGGCATATTCAACAAAAGGAAGGGTGTTTTTTTCAGTTGTAGTTGTTTGTTTTTTGGTTTTGTTTCTTCCCTCCCCCACATGGAATATTGCAGGATCCAAAACTATGACTAGGTTCACAAAGGGGTTAGGCAACCTCCTAGAGGATAGGTCTACTGGTTCTCTACCAAACGTGAGCATCTCGATACAACCACTGCTTGGGAAGTCCTTTGACATCTGACTACTGAGAGCTGGTAGAGCATGCTAGGAAACATGTACTCATTTCATGTTTAAGTTCTTTCTCACCCATTACCAAGTCCTGTGAGACACAGTGCTGGACTAGCTGGACTTGGGTGCATTCTTGTGCTCCTGGATGACTTGCTTGTCTGAATCACTCCTGAGTTCTGTCCTGCAAGGAAGTCTGAAAGAACCTAGAGCCTTAGAACGGGGTAACACCTCAGTGCTTTGGGTGTCTGATTTGATATTCAGCATAACTTTTCTGCTGGAGTGATGTAGATTATTGATCTGGAACCAACTTTTCTTCTGTCTGGCTCAGCAATCCATCTCTCCTTCCCACAATAAGTTGCCCTGGCATCCGCGGTTGTTAAAGTACATTGAATGTGGAAGAAGGCTGATGGTGTGGACATTTGCATTAGCTCAGCTTGGGACAATTTCAGCTGTAGCAGAGTTTGTGTGAGTAGACTCCTGTTTCTTACTGGTGGGAACACATTCCAGAGCTATCCTTATCCCTGTGGTCCCTATTGTCCTTTGTGTCTTCCGTCATTACTGACTCAGCCCCTTCCACAAACTCTCCCAAACTGATACCAGAATAATAACCAGTGCTGCCTAAAATACCTTAATTATTAGTTGCCCTGCCAATACTTAAGCAGCTGTTTGAAGACTGGTATTTCTTTGTGCTGTCCAGGGAGTGCATAACCACAGACTCTGGCAAAAAGAGGGTCTGTCACCCTTATGGTAAGAAGTTTGAGCAGTGGGAATTAAAAACAAAACAATCTGGAGAATAAACTATCCTATTCCTTTTTGCTTACATACACATAACGTTATTATATTATCAATTCTGTGAATGGTTTTTAGGAGCTATCCTGTGAACCAAGAACTTCCTTTCATCCACAGAGACATCTCCAGAGACACTAAGAGAAACTGCATCTATCATCTAAACTACCTTCCAGATGACAAGCTAATAATCACAGCTTTTTCAGAAAAAGCTGACCCTTTCTTGTGCACCTGTAACTTGAGTGTATCTTGATGGTCTCCTGCAGACACCAGAAAAGATTCTGTTGAGAGCATTTTCATTTCTCTATTTCCTGTTTTCTTCCACACTGTGAGGCTGCCTTGAATGCTTTGAGTCTGTGAGAAGCTACTGCAGCCCCACAGTCCACAGTTTTTCTTTCTGAATGCTGTTCCCAACCATAATCTGGCATACTGGTTATTTCTTAATTTTTGGCACACTGGCTGTTTTTCGTTTTTCTTCAAAGCCTAGATGCTGCTGATAGACGTGACCAGAGCAAATGGGGCTGGCTGAGCCTTAAACTAATCTGCTGATCTAAGAATAAACTTGTTCAAAGAAACCATTTATTACCTCATGGCCTCTGTGGATCGTGAGACCTTCCAACTGTACTTGGGGCAGGGAGGCAGGGGAGGAGAAATAGCCAAGGAGCTTCCAGAACTTGAGAGGCAAGCGAGAGGGGATGGATGCCCTGTTCCTTTCAGCTGACGGGGATTCCTTGAGAAGGGAATCGTCATGGAGGAGGTGAATTTAATCCTCAAAAAGCGCCTCTGTCATATCCTTGCCTGTCATGAAACGTGTGGATAAAACCTGTTAGAAGAAGAAAAAGCAAGTGTTAAACAACCACACCTAGAAGCATGAAACCTTTGAAAGCCAAAGCCGTATTCTGCAACAAAAGCCAGACGGGCTCTCATACAGAGCCCTAACCTGTTTCATTGCTTGTTTATCTCTTCCCTGTTGCTCTACTATCTGAACAGAAAATGCCCTATTCTCTAACCTAAATAGCATGGTGCTTGTCATTTAATGTGTGTGAAGCCAAAGAGAAGTAACCTGCTGAAGGCTGTCTACTCTGTTTTGGTTTTGTATGTGTCTGTTTTGTTTTTGTGTGCATCTGTTTTGTTTGGGTTTGGATTTTTTTTTTTTTTAAAGGAAAGCATAATACAGTAAATTATGAAATGGGTCACTGAGGCAGTTGTGGCACTTCTGTAAAAGCCAGTTTCACCTGCTTTGACCACCTGACTCCAGTGCATGACTTTGCTGCCTTCTCCTCTGCCTGTCCCTCCAGCTGAAGGATCTATCAGCTGAAGAGCAGTAGGAGCGGGACAGGCTGTGTCTCAGAGCCCCCAGCTGCAGGTAGATGCAGCAGAGCTGCACAGATGAGTTTTTTCTTCCTAAACAGGTGCTCAGCCTCTGTGGATGAGGGAAGTTAAGGAAGTTTGCACCTGAATTTGGATGCTTGCCAGGAGATTAATGCTACTGAGAGTGTCTGCCACACTCCAAGTAGCTGTTCTGGCAGACTTGGATGTAGGGTTGTGCTCCCTTCTCTGAAAGGACTGCCTCAGGGAATGGGGTGAGGTATAAGAGGTTTCACTAGACAGGTAATCACCGTAAGGCATCCCTTCCAGAACACCTACATGATGCAACAGCCTGAATCCCATTGATGTGTACGTGTTACAAAACTGCTTTCTAATATTTTGCTTTGGACTTCTTGGTGCCTCAGAAACTTATGAAATTTGAACAGGAAGTAATCACTCTTGTTAATCCTAGGAATCCTGAAACCAGCTGTGTTTTCAGTGTTGTTTACTCCAATTGCATAGTTATAATATTTTTCTCTTTTTTTTGGAAGGTAAGGAATGAAGAAGACTTTATTAAGAAACTGGACTGCAGTCCTGACCAGCATCTAAAGGTAGTGTCCATCTTTGGGAACACAGGGGATGGCAAGTCTCACACCCTTAACCACACTTTCTTCTATGGCCGGGAAGTCTTCAAGACGTCTCCAGCCCAAGAGTCTTGCACAGTTGGAGTCTGGGCAGCCTATGACCCTGTCCGCAAAGTGGTGGTAATTGATACAGAAGGCCTCCTGGGGGCCACTGTGAACCTGAGCCAGAGAACACGGCTGCTGCTGAAGGTCCTGGCCATCTCTGACCTTGTCATCTACCGTACTCGTGCTGACAGGCTCCACAATGATCTCTTCAAATTCCTTGGTGATGCCTCGGAGGCTTACTTAAAACATTTCACCAAGGAGCTAAAAGCTACCACAGCCCGTTGTGGCCTAGATGTTCCTCTGTCAACTTTGGGTCCAGGTGTCATCATCTTTCATGAGACTGTGTACACCAAGCTACTGGGCTCTGGTGAGTAGGCAGTAAGAAACTGAATTACAATGTCCTAAACGCTATCTATAAATTATCAAGTTGCATTGAATATTCAGTGTTCTTTACTACCATGTAAAAGATGTGGTTTGGGTTTTGCTCTCACTTGTTCCAGTCTGGGAGCCAGGCTATGGAGATAGCAGAGCATTCCCTGATGGTGATCTGACTACCCAGATCAGCTAGAATAATCCTCTTAGCCAGCTGGACATCGGCACTGACTAGTCATGATGTGAGTTCTGCCAGTCATAGGAGGGGTCATTGTACAAGATCATGAGTATGAGTGATATGGCAGATGAAGGTGAAAACTGAGACACCCTGGGATTTTGGCAGGGATATGGAGTATCCCGTTGCAAAAAAACCCTAAAATAAAACTCTGTAGAAACTAGGGTGAACAAGAATAATTAAATTGATGAACTTCAATACTTACAGAACCCTCACTCTACACTTTTAAATTCCGTGGACCAACATCATTCTGAGGTTGGGACTGAGGTTGTGGTGACACAGTGGTTTGACACCACTTTTCTCTGTGCAAGTATCTGATACGGCCAAAGCAGCACGCCTGGCACACTATTATTCCCATCACTTTCAGTGTTCTTCACCAGTACTTTTAACTTGGGTCATGTCATACTGGATTATTCATATTTAAATTGCATATTTTATTTGTATGTCTGAGTGAAGTGCATTGTCCTGTGGAAGTCATGGCACATTTTGATTTTGACTATACAGGGGTCTAAATTTCTTCTCCTGGCCCCATTTTTTTCTGTGTTTCAAACCTTTCTTCATTCTGTCCCTTTCTGATGCTTTGATGAGCAAGAGCCCTAATGAATTGGCCTGCAGTGGCTGAGGCTCAGTCCTACTGTCTGTGAACACCTGGGATTCTTCTGCTGTGTAATACTACAGCGGCTCCCTGCTGGCCCACATTCTCATTTTGGCTTTTCTAACCAGTGATATCTTGAGTTATTAGAAGAACTTGACATTCTTTATGGTTATTATTAGAGTGACTTCTTAATTACTTTTAACTTACCTGCCAATGCGGTTCCTTTTCTTAAATACCAGTTTGATTAGCAATGCAGTTTCCTATAGTTGTTGAAATTTGCTGTTTCAGCAGGTTGGATTTAGTGACCCATAATGATAGTTGCACCTGTGTGCGAAGTCAGGGTAGTAAAAAAATTATGTTTTTATGATAATTTCTGATCATGGTAGGAATAGGAGAGAAACCTCTTCGCATGTGGTTTTGTAGCAAGCTGTAACCATCTGTCTTGATGGATAATTGAGATAAATGTGTTTATGTAGTTTTAGCACCAGGAAGAAGGGGTCTGCCTTATTCTGAAATGTACAGCAGGTACTTGGAAGCAGACAGAAGAATGTGGTTGGCTGTATGGAGTCTGACCTGATGTGGCCAGTTCTGAGGTGCTTTACCATGTACAAAGGGTTGATAGAGGCTCAGTCTTCCTTGCTACAGGGTTGGCATGGAGAATAAGCAAGCCCATGTAAGGTTCGTGTCCTGCTCTTATCAGGTGCTAGGACTAGCTATACCAAGTTATGGTCTGGTGAGAAGAGCAAAAAATTGAGCTGACATGGACTTTCCTTATACTATGTCATAAATTGCTGCTTATTCTGGATATCTGTGTTTCCAAACCTAGATGTTTCTGGTTTTACCTGTGGAACTTGGTCTTAGAATCTAAAGCTGTGTATCAAAAAACAGAGACTGCTTTTGGAAACAGTTTGTTTCTTTTTCCTTCTTGTAAAATATAGTGATAATAGCATTCCAGATATATTAGAAGGTTTCATTAGGAAAACTAGCATTGTGTTGCATATGAAAGCACTGTGCAATTTAAATATTATATATATAATCACTGATACTTTTATATATAGATCATCCTTCAGAAGTTCCCGAGAAGCTCATTCAGGATCGGTTTCGGAAGCTAAGCTGTTTTCCTGAGGCTTTCAGCTCAATCCACTACAAGGGAACAAGGACATACAATCCTCCAACAGATTTCTCTGGACTTAGGCGAGCTGTGGAGCAGCAGCTGGAGAACAATACCACTCGGTCACCTAGACAGCCAGGGGTTATCTACAAAGCACTAAAAGTAAGTGGAGAAGAGTTCATCCCAATCTTTATTTGTATCGCTGTTGCTAGTAACTGTCAGTTGCAGCTAATAAAGGTAGAGCACGTGAACCAGTGATGCAGACTTGCAGATGTCTGGAGATAAAGCAAGTCTTCCATGAAGACGATGATTTTTGTGTAACAGCCAGGTAGGCTGAGTAGGTTTTTTAATTTAAAACAAACAAACACCTTAGCAAAGACCCTGAAAGGTCAAGAAAAGTTGAAGAGCAAAATCAAAAAACTGAGCTGGGCAGAAACTGACTGGACAAAAAAACCTCAAACCCAATCTTGTGAGTGGCAAGCACTTAATGACAGTGATTTACAAAGAGGAGGCCCAGAAGGAGTTATTGGTGAAATTCCTAAGGATGATCTCAGCACAAGGGGAGGGAATGCAAGAGACTTGGAGGGCAAAACCTAGCACTGAGTGTAGTGTAATCCAAGGGCTAGGAGGCAAAAAGGAGGAAGGAGATGTGTTGGTAGCTAGGAAACAAGATGGGATCAAACCAAGTGATGTATCATTTCAGAGGTGCAGCATCAGATCAGAAGGCTGATGAAAAGGAATTGGAGAGAGCAGCTGGTGATTTTCTTAGAAGGTTCACCTTGCTAGGATGTCAGAGGGATTTTTGGGTCTTCAAATTTACAGTCTGTCCTATAAGTTTCTGCACATTGCTACCACTACCTGATTAGCATCATATTTTCATTGGCCCGAAGAGCACAGCTGTCATCGGAGAGGGGCAGGCCGAGCTGGGGCATATCTGCAGAAGAAGGTAGTGTTAGCAGTCTTTTCTGATGTTAGTCACAGCTGTTGGAACAGATAACTCCAGCTGCTCTGTATTTGGGGTAGCTGTAGCACAGAGGGAAGTATCAGGGTGGCATGTACACTGATCCTTGCATTAGGGAGCAGACAGGCAGCAAGGGGAAAACAGCTGGAGTGGTTAATTCTAGTTTGATTTCTAGGACTTTACTGCAATAATCAAGTAATCCAGTTTCAGATATAGCTGCTAATATACTTAATGTCCAGTAAAGTGGTTGCTGTGTTCGGATCACTACTGACTACAAATTAACATTTTTTTGCTTCACTTCCTGAGGACATGAGGCTTGCTAGAGATCTGTGTCCACCTGCTGTAACTTTTGAAGCCATTGGCCAGTATCAGTCAAGCTTGAAAGAGATCTTAAAGCTAATTTCCTTAAAATTCTGTGAAATCAGATGTCTATGTAGAGACCTTATCTGAGAGAAGCTGTGGTGAGAGATATATGCATGTCTGCGTATATGTGCAGTCAACCCTTGTTGAGGCAGAGGTGCTTCCTCCCCTACTCCCTGGGAGGGGAGAGAGAGGAAGAGAAAAGCAGGCAGCTACTATAGTAACCTCAGCTATAGGAAGCGTTTCAGTTTGACCTTATGCTTTCAGAGACTTTGTACTGTGAGAAATGACACTCTGAGTTTCCTTCTGGAGGTTTTCAGAATGCAAAGCCCTTTTAGCAACCACCCTGCTATTTTGAGCATGGGTTGTATGCACAGAGGTGTATGCAATCTTCTACCACCCATTTCTACTATAAAATTGAAAGTAGGGACAGGAGGAGAGGAGAAGAGTAAGTATCTTACAAGCATTCAGGTCACTTCCATACAAGTGTAAGATTGTCTTTGGGCTTGGTTTCTAATCCTTGTCTTGGTTTCCAGGTTATTAAGACATTTTTTGTTAGCTTTGTACGCTCTCTCTGCCTCTCCCTCCCATAGAGGAACCCATGCTTTTGCTTGCAAAAGATTTCATAAAATGTCTGCATTGCTCTCAGTCCCTTACCAGTTCATTCTTTTCTGTTTGACAGGCTCTAAGTGACCGGTTCAGTGGGGAGATCCCTGATGACCAGATGGCTCACAGCTCTTTCTTTCCAGATGAATATTTCACATGCTCCTCTGTGTGCCTCAGCTGTGGGTAAATAGATGAGAAATGTACCCTCATCCTTCTAGAAGATAGTGCTGCTCTGGTCTGCAGCCACACAACATAAAGTTGCTGTGACATCTTGACACCTGACGTCACCTATCATCAGCTAGTACTTCCAGGAAGAATTTGCTTGAAATACAACTCTTATGTCAATTGGATGGCTGTTGTTGCTGCATCCCAGCTGGATGCATGTTCTTTGCCTACTCTATTTTTGTGTATGGCTACAAGCCTATTCTGCCGATATCTTTTCCCCAATGCACACAGGGCGGGAAGAAAGGAGTGTCTAAAGAAATCCCCTGAAATTTCCTACGATGATTTTCCCTGTCACTTTTATTACCTAAACAGCATAAACAATCCCAAAGCACACATCGTGGGCCTGGGCTGTGTTCAGTGACTAGCTCTAAGTGGAGCCCCAGGTTTGATTAGAGCTTGGCTCATAGCTCTCTAGGAGGAGCCCAAAGATTGAGCCTGGAAGGGCAGTAGATGGCAGTCAGTGCTCTGAGTCTGTGAGCAACTATAGCAGCGTGTTGTTACAGATGATTATGCTTCTGGAAACATTTTCTCTCAAATGTGATATAGTGGTATGTTCCTGCTCTTTTATGCTTGTTAGAGAATTTCTAGCAGCTGCTTGCAAAGGTTGCAGTGTTAACTTTGTCCTGGTCAATTTCCAAACTTGGTTAGTTCTTCCTAACATTCTCTGTGAAATTTAAATTGGCTACAGTGATCATTTCCCATGCTGAACTGTTGTGTGGTGCTGCTTTGTGCTGTGAAACAGTTGCTACACCTGCTTCCAAGGAGCCTGTCTTTCAATGATAAATGATGTCATTACTGTATGTACAGTTGTGAAAATGGTTTGGGGTTACAATGCCTATATAAATGCAAGATAGTAACATAAATAAACTCTTGGTGACATCTGTCCTGTATCTAATAGCATCAGCTCATTGTTTGCTTTTGCATACTCAGGTGTGGCTGTAAGAAGAGCATGAACCATGCAAAGGAAGGAGTCCCTCATGAATCCAAAAGTCGATGCAGATATTCTCACCAGTATGATAACAGAGTCTACACTTGCAAGGTAAGTACTGACACAAGGACAAGGTCTGAAGAATGGAGAAGGAAAGGATGGCCCAATAAATGAGGAATATCACAGGCACATGCCTGTTTTTCTGCATTTCTTTCAAATGGGAGAAGTGCTTCTGGCCTTGACACAAAAAATTGATCCCCATTGAACTTGTATTTTTGCTTGGAGAGGTCCTCAACTCTGTGTGCTCTGTGTCATTTGCTAGCTAAATTGTGAACCCAGCTGCTGTGGAGACCACTGTACACAAATTATATGCTTTATGTGTCCAAACAGTGGCAAACCTGGAGTCTGGGATTCCCAAGTATATAGTTTTAATTAAGCTTTTGTGTTATAGGCCTGTTATGAACGAGGGATGGAGGTCAGCGTGGTGCCAAAAACCTCTGCTTCCACTGACTCCCCTTGGCTGGGCCTTGCCAAGTATGCCTGGTCAGGGTGAGTACTGCAGTTAAGATCTCTCTGCTGTCTGTTGCCTCTACACTGCCTGGTGCACTGGACTTCCAGTATCTCACTGAGGTAAACCATCTTCCTCTACTGCAGATATGTGATTGAGTGCCCCAACTGTGGGGTGGTGTACCGCAGCCGACAGTACTGGTTTGGCAACCAAGATCCTGTGAACACTGTAGTGAGAACAGAGATTGAGCATGTCTGGCCAGGGGTAAGTCTGGTTGCTGGATAGTCTTTGTGTATGTGTGCAGCCACGCAGATGTTTATGTTGGTTCTTCTGGACATTGATGGAGAAAATGGACCAGCTTTCATTACAGCTGGTCCCTGTCTCTGCTGTTGTAAAGAACCTTTGCAAGGACCTTCAGTCATCTTTTGGCTATATTGAAATGGCTAAGTTGCCAGTTTATGAACACACTGTGCAAATGATACACTATTAAAACCTACCCCTGTGTTTCAAAGCAGGGCTAGTGAACTTTTTCTCCTGCTTGCCCTTCAGTTTAACAGGAGTAATGGGTTACAGAGCCATCTGCATCTAAAAAAATGAAGTTTCCCTGTGTTTCTTCTCAAATGAATATCCATTTCATTCCAGACTGATGGATTTCTGAAAGACAACAACAATGCAGCCCAGCGTTTGTTGGATGGGATGAATTTCATGGCACAATCAGTATCTGAACTTAGCCTGGGACCCACAAAAGCTGTGACCTCCTGGTTGACAGACCAGATTGCCCCAGCTTACTGGAGACCCAACTCTCAGATCCTGGTAAATAGCAGCTGCTGTAGAGAAAAGTTTTGCATAGCTAAAAACCCTTTTCCTCACTCTTTAAGTAATGTAGGATTTTGCAGATTCCAAATGCTTCTTGTTCTATTGCAGCAAGCCCTTCTCCTACAATTTTGAGAAAATGGAAATGCTTTCGGCTCTCCCCATTCTTGACTTAGCCAGAGAAAGTATAAACAGAGACTCTGCCCAGCCCTGCTAGAGAAACTGTTTCTCCCTACTTTTTGTGAGCTCCTCTCCCAGCAGTATCACAGAAAATCCTGGCTTTCATGAACTTGCTCTTCAAAGCAAAGAATCAACATCTTAAATCTGGCTACTGCAGTTGATAGTACTATTTTTATAGATACAGAGATTA
The DNA here is from genome assembly GCA_013397275.1 of Burhinus bistriatus. Lineage (NCBI taxonomy): Eukaryota > Metazoa > Chordata > Aves > Charadriiformes > Burhinidae > Burhinus > Burhinus bistriatus. Next base: position 154,525 of record VYXH01009750.1, on the reverse strand, counting down.
AACTCTGGTTTCATACCAGCTGCAAAAAGCTGGCCCAAACAATTCAACTAGGAAGGATTGCCTGTGTTTTGCAGGAAACAGATACTTCTTCAATGAAAACTGCCTTCTGAATTCTTAGCCCCCCACAAAGATCAAATACCCACCATGATGTGGCTGTAATTATTTGTGATTGTGAATGAAGGGATCATAGCAATCTGTTGGCTTAACCACTGTACATCTACCTGTCTGAATTACTTCCATGAATCACTTCCCTAGGGTAAAGCTATGGGGCTGGTAGCACCCAAGTCTTGGGTGTAACTATATTTTTCACAGTTTCAGTGCGAGTCTTGCCATCCTGGGATTCTGCTCTCTATTCTTCTATTAAGGAATATCAAACTAACAGTTTTTCTTTCTATGTTGTTCTGATTAGAGTTGTAATAAGTGCAACACACCTTTTAAAGATAATGACACTAAACATCACTGCCGGGCCTGTGGAGAGGGCTTCTGTGATGGCTGTTCTTCCAAGACCCGTCCAGTGCCTGAGCGAGGCTGGGGACCAGCACCAGTGCGTGTGTGTGACAACTGCTATGAAAACAGAGGCATCCAATTAGGTAATTTTGAGTTGATTGTGACAGAATTATCCCTGAGCAACAGTTAGTATGAAGTCTTTGTCCCTGGCCTCTGGATCACAACTATTCCCATTGGGTGTAGACTGGGGGTTTGGCAGAGTTTTTCGTAGGAAAGCTTGAGAGCTTAATGCCTTTTGACAGGAAGATGACCCAACGAGCTACCAGATATCTGACCCCCTGACAAAATTATTTTCTAATTGCATCTTTACTTTGTTTTTCTGGGACCTGCTGATGATGTGGAGCTAGCATCAGAGCAGGGACACTGCTGTTTCAGCAGACTATGTATTTTGTCCATTATTGCTGAAACAAAAGTGAAAACTCTGCAATCCAGGATTGGGAGATGTAGAAGATAAAGGCTGAGGAGAGGCTCCAGACTGCCTTTTGGGTTTGCTGCTAGTTTCTGCTAATGTAAATTAACTGAAACTTGGCAGAAATTGTGCTGGACTTTACTCTTGTGTTATGCAGATGTGGCGGAGCTGCCTTCAGATGAGGAAGGGGGGACACTTATTGCCAGAAAGGTGGGGGAAGCTGTGCAAAACACTCTTGGAGCAGTGGTGACAGCCATGGACATTCCCTTAGGTGAGCTCTGTTCTTTTGTGATGGATTT
>VYXH01009750.1:128350-153254 GCA_013397275.1 Burhinus bistriatus | reverse complement strand
TTTTTTTTTGTCTAGAGGCATTTTTGTTTTCACAGAGCAAAACTTCTGATTAAACTTCAAGAGTTTGTGTGACAGGCTGACACCTCTGCTATGATACCACTGTTGGTTGAGTTCTACAGCCCCTTGTACCTCTCTTGCTTGATGTTTCCTCTTGGTTTTCAGGCACGTTGGTTCTGCAGTTCATACCTTCTCTTTTCTCCCTGTTGTGCAAATCTGTGTGCACCAAGCTGTGTGTAATTCATGCTCCCCTGATGCGTCACTACAGTGACCTGCCAGCTGGAGTTCCCTGAAGACTTGCCAATTAGAAAGCAATTTATCAGGTTTGGTTTTCTTCCAGAGATGCTGAGTGCCTTTTAAGTGTGTTCATGGATACTGCTGGCACTTGGTACTTCTGCAAGGGAGGGCTGAGAATCTGAAGCTGTCCAGGTTGGTAATGGTGGGAAAGTAATCAGTAATGTGACCTTTAACAGTGAGCTTAGTACAGTGAAAGTTTGCTGCTCCTTCATGTGCTGGGTAGCAGTTCAGGTATGTCAGCAAACACTTCGCATTTGAATCTTCTGTTGTTGGACCTGACCTCCTACTCATTACGCAGATCACTGTTCCACTGCTTTGCCTACAGCATGTCCTGCCATCACCTCTGTGGGTGCTTGTTGTCCGACTCAATGAAAGGCAGAATAAATCCCATTCTCAGTTCAGACAGTATATGCGTTTCTGAATGTTTGGTTTGGTGACTGGTTTTTTTTTGGCCACAGCTGAAGCTGAAGGTAGGGAAAAGCAAGTGTCTCAACCTCTGGAAGAGTCTGAGTAAGGGAAGATGCCAACATTTAAGGAGAAACAATCTATCCCTTTGAAGAGAGGCAGAATGTGAGAGAATGGCCTAAATAGCTACCTGTTGCACTGAAGTATTCTGTCAGGAGGTCTTCTTCCCCTTAATGGCAGTGGTATGACTTGCAGTGTGTGATTACTTCCACTGGAGTAGATTGACATGCTCATATTCACAGATTATTTTCTTCTCCTTCTTTCTCATCCCGCCCCCACCTCACTTCCTCCATAGGTCTGGTAAAAGATGCTGCCCGACCTGCATACTGGGTACCAGATCATGAAATCCTGCATTGCCATAACTGCCGGAAGGAATTCAGTATCAAACTCTCCAAACACCACTGTCGGGCCTGTGGCCAGGGATTCTGTGATGAATGCTCACACGACCGCAGAGCGGTTCCCTCTCGTGGATGGGATCACCCAGTCCGAGTTTGCTTTAACTGCAATAAAAAGCCTGGTGACCTTTAACCCCAGGCTCTTCTCCAGATCTTTGCAATTCCTTATGTTCTCAGGGTTACAAATGAAAACACATGGTCCCCCTTTCACCTCTTAACCTGTTGCAGCCAGAATGCATGTTTCCAGTGTCTGGCCTCCTCTCATGTTATATCCGTCTTGGAACGCTGGGAATGAGCTTACGTTCAGCCTCTAAGTTTTAATTTCAAGTTAACTGGGAAAGGGAGGAGCTCCCTTGTAAATGAGCAAACCAAAATCCAGTGTATTTTATTCCAATTAAAAAAAATATATATATCTATATATATCTATCTATGTATAATTTAGTATATAAAGAATACGGTTGGCTAATGAAGCTTTGAGTATTCCTAGTTCAAATGATGGATGGTGTTGTTCCTTATATTGGATCAGACTTACGGCCTTCTGATTCTTCTTTCGGAATGTCTTGCTGATCACGATGTCCTGTGAGGAAGGTTTGGACTCTGTGCTGCCAGGAAATCTCCAATGTTGATGTATGAATTACACCTGGTAATTCAGTCAACCCTGCCTCTGGAGGTGCTATACTTCTGGCCATGGAAGATTAAACCCAGATTCATTAGCAAGTTTGAACTGTAATATGAGCAGTGGTCTTGCAGTGCAAGAGGTATCAAGTTGAAATAGACCCCCTGGTAGAGACCAGTAGAGCTCTGAAAGGTAAAGTAAATCATATGGCACAAGGCAAAGCATTCTGATTTTGCCGTTTCAACTTCAATACCAGATCAAAAGGTAGCAGGGTCTTGTTCTCCCTGACAATGTTCTCACGTACTCAGGTTTTCTTCAAGTTTCTCTGCCAGCTTGTTGCAGTTAAAGGTTTTGTCCAGAGCAGAACAAGAGAACAAGTTGTGTAGGCAATTCTGAAATACAAAGTTTGAGTTGTTTGGGTTGTGATGACTTTTCTTTTCCCCTACTTTTTAAGTAATCCCCAGAGTCTATGGAGCCTCTGTGTTCTCAGATGTGGTTGCATAGAAACTGCACAGATTTAACTTACCTTTTTTCTAGTAATATGAATTTACAAATCCACCTGGAAAACAGGAACCTTTCTTCTTTGCTCCTAGCAACTGGCAATCATTGGACTTCATCCTTTTATTAAAGAACTACAATGAATTCACTGATTTTATTATAAAAAACACCACTTAACCTAACTAATACTGTCTTGTACTGTGGATTTGTGGTTCCAGTTACAAGAAGTAAGAGACCATTGTGGATTGAACTGCCTAAAATTCTCCCTTCTTGGCTTACATAGACAAGAATTCTCCTACCACATGAGAGTTGTCTCCTCTTGGAGTGGCTGGAGTTTGATGGAACGTTCTGGAACTGTGGTATTTTTTCCCCAGCTTATTAAATGTGCTCTTGTGTAGATGAGTGCCCAACACCCTGTTTTAGGACTGTATAATTAAATTAACTGCTATAAAAGACTTTATCTTCTGAACAAGCGTACTGACTTTTTCCTTGTAATGTGGTTCTCACTTTGTCTCTGAAAGAACATACTCACAAAGTGATTGCCCCTTCGCAACTACATCCAGCCTACACATGGAAGTAGACTTGGAAGACATTCCAGGACACCTTCAGTACTGGCCGAGTTTACTGGGGACTGTCTAATGTTTTGGGTTTTTTTTTTGTAAGCAAAGTCTGCCATAAACTGACAGTTGCCCAAGGGAGGGCACAAGTAGGTAGAAATCCTCTTTTAAAAAATATTCTGCACATCCAGCATAATTCTGTGCTTCAAAGTATTTTTATTTTTTTAATGGGTGAGCAATGTGTTCTTGGTTTGTAGGCTGTGCCCTGTGTGCTGTTTATGCATGTAGCTGTACTACCATGTTAATGCACAAAGAGAAAGCAGCCCTGACATTCCTTGTATAAAATCTTTGGCATCTGTTTCAACAACTTGTCTGATCTTTTTTTTTTTTGTTTGTCACAGCCAGAATTACTACTCAGTCAAAGAGAAAATGTTGTCGCAACATTTTTGGTATATATGCAATCTTAGTAACTTAGCAACCTGTCAATATGCAGAGTCCATTCTCAATTGATTATCCTGGAGCTGAATCTTTCATGCTGTTTCTCAAGAAAGCAAAATCTTATGTGATGCTTAAACTGCAGCAGGCTTGGTGTTACTCTTTCTGGATAATGTTGAGAGGGTTATTTGGGTTCTTTGTTTTCCAAAATGAAAAAAAATATATCTAAGGTTTAAGTTCACTGCTGTTTTCTGTACACAAGAGCTTTTATTTTTTCTGATAGTATTGGGTCCTGTGAGTACACAGAGTACAGAATATGGTTATGAAATAGGTTAGCTATTTAAAGGGGATAGATGCATATTTTAGCAGAGCCCAGCGCTGTTTGGTATTAACACATTAGGATTTAAAAAACAAAAGGTCTCTAAATGATGTCTGTGGACAGAAAGCTCTACAGGAAACTTAAATGAAGGAAATAGAAATCTGGAAAAAAAAAATCACTAAAGCATGTAACATGGGAGCCTCTTGTGCTTGGGTGGGACTGTCAGCCTGAAGACAAGGGTTAATCCTCACAGTAGAAACCTGTGAGAGTTTTATTCCTAAAGTCTTATGAGAGATGCTTCATGTGCAGAGGTATTGGCAGCACCTAACCAGAGTGAGTCTGTGCAAAGCCTATCAGCAGTTAACAGCAACCTTGCTGGAGCTCTGCAAGAGCCCAAACTGTGAGTGTTTCATAATGGCAGGATAAGATGGCTCTGACGCTCTAATGCAACGCCTGTGTGAAAAGCCTTGTTTATGTACAAGGGGTAGGGATAGGAAGGGACTGTTCTCCAGGAAATTTCCAGGAGATCACTATGTGTGTTTTACTGAAGATAAATTAATTACCGTGAAATTGCAGTTGGTCAAGATGATAGTGTGTCCTTTAGATCAACTGAAGTTTGCTGTAACGTTAGTATTTCGGTAGTTAAAATCAGCATATGGTCCTGGTAAGATAATGAATCCAATTGGTCTGAGATGTGGCATGATAAAAGCATGTTCTGAGTTACAGAATGAAGTTGACTGATGTAAATCTCTTGCCAGAAAAATGTCAGATTGATTATTGGCAGATCAAGCAGCCTCTGCACTTCTTCTGACTAGGAAATGCTATGAAAAACATCAAGTAAAATAAGAATCATGTGAATTAACTGATGTGCAAAGATATGCCCCAGTGAAAAAATAATTCCTCACCCAAAGCCTAAATTTGTAGAGGAAAAAATGTCTGATTGCTCCATTCTGATGGATTTTTTTTTTCCATTGTGTGTACCTACACCAATTCAGCATAAAGATTCCCCTTCGAATAGGATTTGTGGGTTTTCCTCTCCTTCTGTGAAGCAGATATACATGAGCTTCATATAGGTGTGCACACTTTTAGTTAGACTACCCAAAACCTTTAGGCCAAACTTGGCTTAAGTGGATACCAGGTGCACATCGTACCTGAGACTTGCAGCTAGGGAAACAGATGGCAGAACAGCATGGCTGCAACATGTAGCTATTGTCAGGGTAGCAGCAGGCTGTCACATGTAGCTACTTGCACAAGAAAAACTGCTTTGTCTTTCAGTCTGGCCCCCCTGTTCTCCTCTGCTCCCTGTTGGTTTTCCTGCTCATTTGTCCTCCTGCCCAGTTCCTCACAGGTGAAGTTGCACTCGCTGAAGTTGGCCAAGGTATCCCTTATGTTCCTGTCTCTGGGGCTTGTGAATTGGACCTTTGGTTGTGTTCCGGAAAACACGACAACCCTCGCTAGCTTTTGATGTCAACAAGAGTTTATTTGTTGCAACAAACACCATCATTATGTTAGATCTGCCTTACATTTATGTTACATGTCTGTCTGCTGGGGCTGTGCTGAGACATTCACAAATACTCCTGTTGCTTTGGGTAGCCTGGGCTTTAACATTGCAGGACTCTGGCTTCCCACCTGGTCATACAGACTTTGCTCTTCATCTTTTTGCTCCCAGCATGAGCAGCCCAATGAGGTTTAAGTACTACTACCACACTATTTTGCAGTCTCTCATTTTCATGTTTCATTGTCAACTAATGTTGTCAGTCACTGTAACTCCGCATATTGTGGCATTGTCCTTGCCTTTGATTTATTGCTGATGGCTGTAACATAATTTGGCAGCAACAGATATGTCTTTGCCTGCCAGTAATTTGAGAACAGAAAGTGATTTGAACAAGTGATAGAACTGTCTGGTTGTTGTTGTCTGTGTCCTGTCCCCACCCACTGCTTTAGCTGAGCACTCTTTCCTGGTAAAGCAATGTTGACATGTATATTCTGTCAGCCAAAGCACATAGTATGTCATACTATGTTTTTGTTTGTAGTATAGGCACATCAACAATGAAATCATGACAATGCCAAAATAAATAAAAACTTACTATGAGGGCTTTCAAAATCAACAGTATAACATGACAAAGACAAAGCTAAACTAGAATGGCAGCTGGTCAGTTATGTTAAGCCAAATTTAAAGTGCGTTCAGCTTTTTAACTTCATTTTTATTGGATATAACTCAAGCAAAAAATAAAGCAATACAGATACAAGTTTTATATATATATACATACACATTAAAGCTCTCATGTAGGAAATGTCTCAATTGTGGCATTACAGAAATTCTAATGTCAAGAATGCCTGGAGATTTTGAAACACTGATTTCTGACATTTTGAAAAGCTGGCTAAATCTTTCTTGTTCTGCTTAAAAGGCGGTTTTACAGCACCACTGGAGAGAAGCAGTGGTGTATGTATGATAATGTACAGATGATGACTTGTCAGGAAGGCATCAGAGTGCTTCACAGCTACCATGACATTAATAGAACTGCAGGTAGGAAAGAAGTTGTTTGAACAAGAAAAGGCAGGTGAAGGTGATATTGATTATATTTTCAGACATTACCTAAAACGGTTTATCAACTTTGTGCCTTGGCTTCCATTTGTGAAACATGAAACTAATTTGTAAAGTGCTTTAAACACTCGGGTCAAGCATCTTTCAACCCCAGCCCCTCTCCTCAGAACCCTGTCTAGAAAATACTTTGGGTTGGTATTGACAGCTTGATTCAGCTCACAGTATATGTAATATACATAGTATATGCAAGCAGCCACCAGCAACTGAAGGTTCGGGGACCAAAGCTGAATTATTGACTGCTAGATTATAACTTTTTTGAAAGCAGCTACTGTAAGGGGACATCTTGAGACTATGTATGCATTCCAGTTTGAATTCTCACTTCCTCACAACAAATGCTTACTTTTCTGGTACTGTTAGAAAAGGTCCCTATTGAGGTCAAAAATGTAAAAATGCCAGAGTGACACTGTGACAAGTAAATTGATTTTTTTAACCTCTTATCCTGATGAATACTGAAACTAATGGAGGAGGAATGACCGTGAAGCCCTGTACTGCAATAAATCAGGGTCAACAGAAAGACATAACCCCCACCACCACAGAATACCCAAAAGCAAATCCCTTCTCTGCTTTAGACACTTGAAGTTAAAACAAGTTTAAGTTTCTACCTGTTATGTCCAAGAATCTCATGTGACCTAGAGAGTTTTACGTGGAAAGAGCCTTTTTAATCAGGGTTGAGAGGTGACTAATAGAAGCAGGGTATACGGAACAGAACAAGGGTGAGATGCTGCGGCTTCTGAAGCAATTGTGTTGATGGGAAAGACTGGCATTTTGGTCAGTGAGGAGAGCCTGGTGGTCTGCTTTGAGCCTTGCTCCGGTGAGCACAAGAGACCAAATTGTGCCTGCTGGATAAGGGATGCTGCAACCTATCTTGGAGTGCAATTTGGCCTTGCTGAAGTTTCCTACTCACTCAGTACTTGCTGAGAAGCTGAGGCAAAGAAATGCTGTATTTTGATACTGTAGCAGAGGGTAAGAGTGCTGCAGTGCCTTACTTTTTAGCTGCCTTAGGGTCCAGCTATTGCTGCATAGTGAAATGGTTGATTTAGCCACTGCCTGCAGGCTGCTTGCTGTTTGTCACTGAAGCCAGATTGCCGCTCTTCTTGCCCTGCTTCCCCTCTCCTTTCATACTGTTCTTGCAGGCTTAATTAGAAGTGTTGGCTACAAAAGCACTACTTGGGTGAATGGGTTTGCAGGGACATGTGTGCATTTGGCTCCTGGAAACAACAGAAAGCAAATAAGTATCTTTTGTTTTATGAGTTTTGCCTAAAAGGGAACACAGAAAATACCTTCAGTTACGTAAGATGCCTTTCTGCCACAATTCCTAGTTTGCATTTCCCACAGTAAATGGGCACAGTTGTTGCGTGATCTTGTTCTTGCAGAACAGGCATTACTGAAAAGAATTTTAATGATAATTTAAATTTTGGAATTAATTCTGACTTAAGGGAGTTCATGATCCTTGTGGTTTGCTACCTGCAAGTGTTTGAACCATACAAGTTTATTAGCAAGAATATCACTGAAGTATGTTCCAACTCAACTCTGAGTTGGATGTAACGTTGTTATCAGATGTAACATTAGGAGTTTGCAGTGGGATGGGTTAGCTACATTTCTATACCCTGAACCGATGCTTAGTTAGTAATGCATACTGCAACTAAGTCAATGCAAATGCTTTTGAAAGTTATGCTGCATGTATTAATCACTGTGCCTGCAACAGAAAGTGTCCCAAATTACCATAACTAATCAAGACAAACTGCAGAGTATTTTCTGAAATTGAAAAGAAAAGCAAGCCAGGAATCAGTGTGACCACACTAGCCAAACTGGGCTCTTGGTTATCCAAGGCAGCAGAGGGAACAAGAAGAGCCTGCAAGGTGCACTTACTATCTGAGAAGAATAGAGGTCCCTTGGTCTTAGAAGAAAGGTCTGTAGAAAGAAGGGGCAGCACAGAGTATGCTGCGAGCAGCATCCACTCTGCTTTGTGTGAAAAAGGTGGCTCTGCAGAGAAACGCTAAAGCCAGATGCATTGGGGGAGCCATAGTTGTAAGGAATTCACAGCTCAATCTGCCTACAAGGAAACGGGAGATGGCTGTTAATGGGATACAAGAAAGATTTGGGGGTTTGAATGTATACTCAGACAGAGAAGAAACCGTTTTGAGTATTTACTGGGATTCGTCTTTCATCTTTACTACCCTTGCCACAGCTACTTCATATAGAATATATTCACACTGTAAAGTTATTACACTGCTCCCAAGAGGACAGTTTTCCTGCTCTATTGTCTTCTATATAGATTAATGGGTAAAAGAAATACAAAGAAAGGGAAGTAGATCACCACACATAACACTGGAGTGTTGTGAGCCATGAGAGCTGCTGAGAAGAGAGAGACAGTTTCCCAGAACAGCGCATTGCTTAGGCCTGAAGGTTGTGAGAAGACAGGAGAAAGGAGTGTGGAGCTCTGCAGGACAGAGGATTTTTAGTATGGCCAACCCTTCCTGGCATCTGTATTTGAGTAATTCCCTCTTATCCAAAGTCACTTGGAAGATGGAAGGAAAGGGGAGAGGAGCGCATTGGAAGAAACAAAAAACCCCACAGTATATGCTCAGGTTTTCACTGGTCTTGTAAAGGAAATCTTGTATTGGACTTGCAACGCAGGGCACTTGTGATGCTTCCTTTTGGAGGAAGCCAAGGCCCTTCCTTCCCAGGATCCTCAGCACTGTTACACTTCTCTGCAATGAAGACAGATGCTATCGCAGGTGTGAGTGCTGCGCTGGGTACTCCCAACTATAGGCCACATCTGTAGTCATCAGCAACACTTATCTTTCTGCACATCTGCAGCCTATACCTGACTTCAGAAGGCACTTGGATTGCAGACACCCAGCCTAGCTCACTGACACAGCCATCTCACTGATCCAGCGGGACACCGTCTTCATCTTAACATGCTGTGCAGCAAGGATGCAATTATAACCTGTTTGTACACTCACCTGCTGATCTGGCAGGACCCCATGGGTAGCAGCATCTCTGATGACACAGTTGTACATCTAAATGCTCTAAGTGGATCCCAGGATGGAAAAGTGATTCCTGCATTCCTTTTCTAAGAATTTTGGAAAACTTGAGCTCAGCATGTCTTTCCTGGGAAGCCCATCAGTAGCCCCACCTAGTTCATGAAGGCCTTCACCCTTTGTAGGCTCCTGCACTTGTCAGTGCTTCCTACATATGCTAGCTGCAGGGTGGTATTACCCAACCCAGACCGATTACCAGCAAGGAGCTGGAGGTAATGAGGCTCCATGGGATGACAATTGCTCTCAAACACAGGTACAGGCTCCTGAAGTGTCATCTACTTACCATGAGCTGGTGCTACATCTTCACAGCTGAGGGCCCCATTGTACCTCGGTATGCAAGAGCCCCTGACTCTGCACAGGTGATCTCATATCCCAAAGAGCATGTAGTCTGTCCAGGCTGGGCTTGTCTCCAGCTACAGCTGCATTCCAGACTGCTGACCAGACTCCAAGCTACAGATACGGACTTCGTTGGGAAACACTGATATATTAACAGGGACATTCAGCCTGGCTACTGGATTAGCAAAGGGGCTGTGCTGCCTTTTAAAGGGAATGGTGGCAGGGCAGTGGCATGCTACCATCATCTGAAAAGGACAAAGTTTAATATGGCACAGCTCAAAGGACTCACAGCTGTCCCTTGGACTGCTTCCAACCATAGATGTAGTAGACAGCTGACGCAGGGACCCAGACCCAGACCTGGGCTCCAAACAAAGCCCCAGAACACCTATGACATCGGCTTCTCAACACCAGCTACTTCGCTCTGCTAATCCACTCTGCTGCACCAGCCCGCTTGCTAATGTAGATGTAACCACAACTAAGTGGTTATATGACCAAACTAGGATTAAGTTAGAGCAGCCTTTTGACAACAAATTCAGCTAGCACAAGTCAAGCTCTTACTGCACGCTACCAGCTTTTCAAAGCTTAGATTTCAAAGAGGCTGAATGTTGCTTAAGAAATTAATCAGCATTCAGCTTTTATTTACAAGATGTCCGAGATGTATACAGCAAGATTTGCTGAACCTGCTGAAAGAGGTTCAGAATTTCATGGGTAAAGCAGATGCAACAGCACATAGTGACTCAACAGCATGGTGACTGGTGCAAAAATTCTGAAGTAATCTATAGGCTGGCAGCTTTGTAGACCAGGTCTGAGGAGAGTATTGTGTCAGTTATAGGAGAAGTGGTAGAGATCCTGTTTGACAGCCATGAGTAAGCCAGGGACTCCTCGGCTACCCCCAAGTCTTGAAGAAAACACCACACTGGGAATGGCATCTTTGGAGGATGGGTGGGGAGAAGGGATGGTTCTAAGCAGATGAGCATCTTCGAGACTCCAAATTCTGGTGTAGCAATCCTGACCAACTGGAAAGGAAAGGACACCAGAATTCAACATCACACAAGAAGTACTTCACACAGCTCTGCAAGGTTATCACAGAAATAGAAGGTCTATGGGGAAAAAACCCTGACAATTTCCACACACACCACAGGCAAAGTGCTTATCAATACTTCCTGAAACAGAAATTCTGCACCGAGTACTGCAAAAGTGGGAAAAATGTGCATTTCCTACTAGGCAATAAAAGGTATGATAAATCATTATTTAGACTGCTTTTCTCATTATCAAGCTCCTAAGCCAAAAAAGGGAGAAAGCCTGTCAAATTAACAAGAATTCTTCTCATTATTATTCCATCACGTATTGACAGATCCAAGGAGAGGAGGTCACCATGTTTACAGTGACGTTATGAAACTTGGCTATACTTTGCTTCATTCATTGTTACCTTTCCTCACCTGACCCAAAATAAAGTTAAAAAAAAATCTCAGACTGTAGCCAAGTATATTCAAAATGAACCTGAGTGGTATAGACAGTTTACAAGGAGTTATGCTTACCTGCCAATGCTTCAGTCCATCACCACACTACCCACTGAAGCACCAAATAAACATATATACGGTCTTTAGTCTCTATATAAAGTTATCACCAAGCCTCCCGTTCACACAGTTTCCCTGAATTTCAAAATCAAGTGTTTTCTGCTCTACCCTTGAGACGCACTGTGGAAAAGATAAGGGGACTTTTGCAGGACACAGCAGATAAAGCTGTAAAACACTACACAGGAGTGATTACAGTAGGTGTGCATCCATAACATTGTTTCTTAATTTTCATAGTATATTACAATATGTCTAAGGCTAAATTTCTTCTGAATTTTAAAGAATTAACAGCTTGCAACAGCTGTAGCTAAGAAACACTCCTCATGCATAAGGAAATCGCTGCCACGCACTCTACAAGTAGAGGGACAAAAAGTGAACCCACCTGCTGTAAGAAGTCCTTCCTCCTCATTTACATGCAACGGGAGAATAGCATATTCATTGTGATGACCTTTGTACTGTTTCACACACTTTGCTATTCTCAGGTCCCACAGTTTTATCTGCAAGTTGAAGTCATTGTTTGAAAGACGATATATTAACAGAGCAGAGAGCACTTTATGGTTGATAAATAAGTGGATCTGGAAGAGGACCCATATATAGGGCTACCACCCAGTTCCATACTACCACCCCAAAGAACAGGCATCCACTCTCAGGACTAGAATAAGCACCTGTCAATGCCCAGATACTAAAAGGAACAGAATACCCTAAATGCAACAAAACCATACCTTTCCGGCCATATCTGCTGCCATAAGATAATGTTCAGCCTCAAGAAGGCGAATAGATGTAACTGCTGAGTCATGGAAGAGACGAATTGCTTTCCAGCTCTGGCCCTTTCGGTTGCGTTGCCGCACATCAATGCTGAAAATCTCACCCGAACGGCAGCCATTGTACAGCACTGGGGTCTGCAAGAATCAAAGAGAAAGAAGCGTACTATGTAGCATCTGAAAGGATCTTACAAGTTATACAGACAGAAGCTATGTCAAGCTTTTGAGCTCTCTGGTGCAGCTGTCAAATTATTTTATTAACACAGGCATTAAGAACCAGAATTTTTATTACACACTGCAACTTTTTTCATCAGCCAACTCATTAATTCCATTCAAACCTCAACTATTTACTTTAGCTCTAAGAAAAGTTCAGCTAGGTAAGTAGGAACTTAAGTCTAACATAACAACAAAACAGGAACTGAAATTCTCATATTCTGATTTCACCCTTGTCATTAATCTTTGTGAACAAGTCCATTAGTATTTTATAGGGGTTTTCTTCTTCTTGATTAAGGCAATACACCGAGTGTTCACAAAATGAGGTCGTTTACCAAAACAAAAACAATTTTACAATACATTATTTCTGTGTTCTTTTTACTTCCTTCACTTCATTTTTATCACTGTACAATTAACAAAAAATATCCCCGTTGCCACAGAGTTTGAAATCAGTTATCTTTTTGTTGCTATTCAATTGTGTGCAAGCATCAGACTACATCAGCTCTGTTGTGGAACAGCTATCCAACAGTAATTGTAATTGCAACCTTATGTACAGCATGCTGAGTCTCATCACAAACAGAATAAAAAGCCCACCAGTGAAGCAGCACTCTGAAAAATGAAGAGCGTATGGTTCTTTTTACCTGTGTGGCAAACTGTTGTGCCAATACATCGCTACTGGTTCCAAATGTCTGTCGATGCCCTGTCACTACATTAGTCACAAGAACTCGTCGTGTCAGGCCTAAGGAAGACAGATTATGTTTGTTTCGCTGTGATTTGGGTAGCAGCTGGGAAAATTAATGCAAGAAATCTTTCTCACTGAGATAGAAGGGGTTGCTAGCCTTGCAGATCACCTGTGCTGAAGCAGTTGTCTGCTTGGGGATTCAGGCACCAAGCACAGGACCAGGCAGTGGATATCTTGAAGCTGCACAGCATTCCAGGTCGATCTCCTAGGAGAGAGGAGCAACACATGAAACATCCATAAAATGGTAGTACAGGATGATAACTCAGAAAGCTTCTCTGGATTTCCATACTTCTTTCAACATTTCAAACTGAAGCAGAGAAAATATTACCCAGTTAGTGTCCCTGTGCTACTCAAGAGACAGGAAACAAAAGCGGGACTTGTCATGACTGTAAGCTGAAGACTTATAGTCTATACAGAGAGATGATTGTGAGAGACTGAAATTTATTCAGTAGTCAGAGGGCTGACCATGGCAGGAAAAAGAAAAGTACCACTTGCCTTACAGCACTAAGTAAGCCATTTTTTAAAGACAAGTGGGCTAGAAACACAGAACATTTACTTTATAAGCTATAGATTAGCAAAAGCCAAGAACCTCTAAGTTCTTGGCCTGCCTATTTAAAAAAAACCCAGGGTTTGAGTAAGTGACAATACCCTACCCTACACATAGCTCCTGCACAAAGTCTACTAATTGACATAAATTTTAAGTCCTCAGTTTTCACTTCCTTCATGGCACATCCACCATGAGCATACATATGTCAGGCAGCACAGCTGACATTTCTAAAACACCGTTTTAGACAGGTTAAGTTCTACTTTGCTCCCAGCATCTACTTAGCAAGATTCCCTCAAACCAACAATTCATGAGAGTGAAGTCAGTCAAGAAACTTGGAAGTACCCAAAACAGTCAATAGGAAATACTAGACAGGAGGACTTTCGTGGAACTCAGGGCATCTGATTACAGTGAAGGACTTAAAATGTTCTACAGAGCAACTGGGCATGCTGGTCTAGTAGCCATCCATCTTCAGTGACTCTTCAAGTTCATGCTAACACTATGCACCTTTTTTTTTAATGGCTGCATAAATAGCATGACATTAAAAATTTAAAACTGGTCCATAACTCTTATCTATCACAGATTTCCTCTGTATAAACTTATCTGATCATGTCTGAATGGAAACCTCCAGGTTAGAGGACTGTACTGTGTGACCTGAAGAAGCATGGTTCTGACATCTATCAAGACAGTCAATTAATAAAGTCCTGCCCACCAGAACATTGAACAAATATATAAAGATACAGCTACAGCTATCAGACTTAAGACATAGGATTCTCTAAATCAATCATGTTTGCACGCAACTGAGCATGAACTTGTACAAGGAGCTATGAGCTGAGACGCTTACCAGCTTTCCACCTTTGATTAATCCACTGAGTATACTTGAGTAGCTACTACAAGAAGGGATTCTGCAGTGATTCTAGACAGTCTATAAGGAAGAGTAATTCTTGTGTGCAGCTTCTGACTATTGGTTACAAGCCAAGCTACTCATGAAAAATCCCAAATGTTTACTTTACAAGTGAGGTGTTCTCCTGCCAAAGTCAAGTACTACATCAGCAGCAGCTAAAAATAAACTAGTGCTTTGGATACTGCTTGTTAATTAATTCCTTAAGGTTAGTTCTTTCATCTGTTCACTTCTTAAAACTGTTACAGACTTTTTAAATTTTACAACACCACAACAGTCTCACCAGCTACTAAAGAAAAGTGTGGAAATAATCCTTCCTTTGTGCTCTTTTCATACCATAATTGCTATTGAAAATTGGAGGAAAAAAAAAAACCCACCAACAAAAACACCCTACCTGGGTTAGTGCTGCTGAACAATGATGCTGGAAGCAGACTGGCACAGCCTGGTGTTTCTGCAATTCCCATGAGACACAGCTTGCTGAAGCGAGTTAAGGAAAACAAAGATTTCTCCCTAGAATGGAACAGGCTGCCTAACGTTTAGGGTTGGGATAAGCAAGATGCTCTGACACAGCCACAGCTCACAATACTTAAATTTTGAGACCTTTGATGTGCCTTACAGTTTACAATTAAGTTTTGACTTTTCATTTCTTTCATAGGAAGGAGCTAGAAAGAACTCAATTTCTTCCTTGTGTATTTTCACTACCAGAAAGACAAGAGAAATACTAAGGCATCTTTCTAGTGATAGAAAAAAAAATAAAAATGCATGGCCTACATAGATCATTCTTCTCATCTTTACATGCTGCTAACACTGCATTAATATAGATCTGTTTTTCGTGGAGATAAATTTGAGAAAGGGGCACGCACACTGGGGAAGCAGGGAAGACTCACTTTAGATTACATTAAAATACTTTCCAAATATTATAACAGGTATAAATATGATTTGAAAGCTGCATTTCAAGTTCAGCAGAGTAAAACATAACTAGAGGAAAGCATGAAAGAACCAAACCAAACAATCCCCAACGCCTAACCAGCTGTAAGCAAGCCTGATGAACTGCTGCCACCTTCTGGATCACTCCTGAATTGCTTGGCTTTTCCCATGAGCCATTACAAACATTTCTATATAATTTCCTCTATTTCAGCACTTTAATAGCACATCTGTTGACTGCCATCTCCCATGTTAAAATGCACTTTTTTCCTCTCTTCCCGGTTCTGCACTGTCCATTACTGCTTCCTCTACCATACCATCAACCTTCCTCTTCTTGACATCTGCAGAACATGCTCTGAAAGTTGCAGAGTGTGATGCCAATGAATTGCTCCCATTTTCCTCTTGCCTCAACCAATATGGGGATGTTTTACAACAGAAACCAACTAACCCACTTTCAAAGAGGTCCACTTCAAAAAGAAAGTAAGTTAGTTGCCTTAACCCTCTCTCTTGTTCTTTTGCCTCAGCCAATTTCTAAGCTTCAGATCATTTTGGATATGGCATCTACACTATTAATGAAGTGGGAAGTCAGGGCAGGAAACATGATCTTTCACCTACTATTACACTGGAACAATTCTACATATATCTATAACAGAACCATACATCTGTCTCACTATCTCCAATACCTTTCAATTTTTGTAACTTTCTGTTTTCCAGAAAACTTAATTTCTAGGGCAACTACATGAGAGGTCTTCCTGGAAGTCAGTTGTTCCGTGCAGCATGATGCAGACTTGTGAAAGCTGAACCAAAATTTTTCTTTTTTTTAAAAGGATATAAAACATGAGAATCTGGATGAGTCAATGATGCCCAGCACACAGAATTCACCTTCAGACACAAGAAGACATACTATTTTTGTGATCTCTTATTCAATTAATGAAAAGGTATTTCCATGCAAAGATGACAGAGAACTATGTGCTGGGTACGCTTGCTTAGCCCACTAAGACACAAGCATTTTAGCCTCATACTCCCCTTAAATGTAGGAGACAGAGCAGCATTGAGAAGTCTGTCCAAACAGACTGAGGTGCTAAGCGCATCCTATTATTTAAGAGATTTAAGAGAATCTGAGCATGAAGAGATTATGAAAGCCTGTTTTAAACAGTCTTCATGTTTCAGGATAAACGCATTTTCCCAAAATTATCATTAAGAAAGAAGCATGCAAATCTTAGTAGTTTCTGGCCGTCAACATCAGTTTTGTCAGCTACGGACAAGTGCAACTCTGAAGTAAGTACTATCCTTGGAAGCTGGTACTTCTACATAGTCTTCCTTTCCAATTGTAGTATAACATTCCCGAGAACTAGCACTGGTACTGAGGACTTTCAGAGACAAGTTTACTACGATTCCGTGTTTATCCAAACTTCACATTGCTAGATTCTTTTCCATTCTCTCCTCCTAACCCCTTTGCCAACCCTCATGCATTTCCACCTGTGCCTCCCAAGAACAACATTCTGAAGGAAGCAGGAACAGAACACAGTACTTTGCGGTTTGTGAAGTAGAGGTTGTCATACATCTCCACAGTAAGAGACTCCTTCCCCAAACCACTGAGGTTGATGATACCATATTTACATCCTCCATGCTCTACATCGTTCACAGTGAATATCCGTTCACAAGCAACATCTGCCTGTAAAACAAAAACTTACTGGAAAAAAACAGCTTGAGGGAGCTGCATTGTCTAAAATTAAAAAACACATTAATTCTGATCCCTTTAACACCATTCACTTTCCATTCATCTCTAAAAGCAGTGGCCAACTCCTTTTTATATGAATGCACAGAAAAAACATGAATAAGAAAAGGATTTAGTCCTTGAGTAACAAAGATATTTGCTCCATACACCTCTCCTGCACATGCAGTACCATAAAAACCAGCAGAAACTGCTTTCAGATCATGAGATGTGAAATGATTATTGATGTTTACATAGACTCTCTGGACCACAGACTTTGCCACTCCCCAAATTCTTCTCTTCCATTTTCTTCTTGTCTTAATCCTCTCCACTCCTCCCCCAGCCCCACACTAATTATCCACTCAACTCTTGTTTACTTCCAAGAGAACATGTTGATAAGCTTAAAAAAAAAAATATCACTTTCATATCCAAGCTTTTCATCATTTCCCTTTCTAGGACAGGAACAGCCTCTTCCTACCCAGTTAAAATTACTAAGCACAGATTTTGAGAACTGACACAACAGGAATAACGCATCTTTGAAAGCAAAATTTGACCTATGGGACTTGATTACAACATCCTGAATTTTCACTGACAATGAGGTCTCTCTATCCTAAAGACTTAACAGTTCTCATAACATACCACAATTATTTTAAAATTGTTGGTTCCAGCAACTGAGGAATCTGGACTGTGAATTTCTATCTTCCTCCTCTGCATGCAGTTCACTTTTAGTTCATGGACCAGCCTGTAAAAGCAGGTGCAGGGGGTGGACAGAGAAGAGAGAAGAATTCAGGTAAGCCTAGGTTTAATGGCAACAAAAATAATTCTGGATAGGATATCCAGAACTGCTTCTCAATGACAGAAGATAAAATGCCTGAACAACTGGCATGCTGCAATTTCACTTACATAACCCGTGAATGTGTGCATCTGCCACATTTATGGAATTTCATCCTGTTATTTTGAACCCTGGCACATCTTCAGTAGCAGAAACAACACCACAGCAAGTCACTAACTTGCCTTCTGTGCTGTTACTGAATCTGAGCATAGCTATTCTAATGGGGGCAGGGGTTAGGTCAGGTCAGTTGAAGAGCATTCATCCAAAGAAAAGCTGCACTGTATTCATAAAGCACAATGTGGCAAACCAGCACACGTAAGAAAAAAAAAAAGTAAAGTTTTAAACTCTATTTATCTGAAATTGGGAAACCTCCTCTTTATTTGGATTTTCATCACTTCAATAATCTGATTATATGTCCTAGTTTCAGATGGGATAGAGGTGACTTTCTTACTAGCAGCTGGTATAGTGCTGTGTTTTGGATTTGGGATGAGAATAGTGTTGATAGCGCACTGGTGGTTTTTTGGTTGTTGCTAAGCAGTCAAGGCCTTTTGTGCTCCTCACACTGCCCTGCCAGCGAGTAGGCTGGGAGTGCACAAGAAGCTGGGAGGGTACACAGATGGGACAGCTGACCCCAACCGACCAAAGAGATATTCCATGCCACATGACATCATGTTCAGTACACAAAACAGAGGGAAGAAGAAGGAAGGGGGGACACCTTTGGAGTTACAGTGTTTTGTCTTCCCAAGTAACCATTAATGCATGATGGAGCCCTGCTTTCCCGGAGATGGCTGAACACCTGCCTGCCAATGGGAAGTAGTAAATGAATTCCTTGTTTTGCTTTGCTTGTGTGCATGGCTTTTGCTCTACCTATTAAACTGTCTTTTACTCAACCCATGAGTTTTCTCTCACTTCTACTCTTCCGATTCTCCTCCCCATTCCAAATGGAGGGAGTGAACGATCAGCTGCACAGTTCTAGTTGCCAGCTGGGGTTAAACCAATGACATTATAAAAAGAATATAACTTTTTTAAACTGTAATATGTTTCTCTTTGTCCTAAGTAGAACAGTAAGAAATGCAAAAAAAACCTGACAGGAACAGTTGCACTAACAGCAGAACTTGGTATTACAAACAGAAGACAAATCTAATCATTGTACCTGCAATAACTTGTGGAGCTGAGCAAACCCAGCTGCCTTTTCTGTAACAGCATAGATGAGTTCAGTCCAGCCCTTGTTGTTTTCTGGAAGGGAGTAACATGAAAATGTACTCAGTTATTTGCTTGTTTACAATTCAAACATAGCTGTGGCTCTTAGGTGTTTGAGATATTTAGGTAACTTTTTCCTCTAGCCTACACAGATCAAAATTTTCAGAAGGTCTATAAAATACATTCCAGCACCATCTCCCTGGTTTACTATAGTAAACAGGCAAGAAAGAGACAAGAACATATTCCTGTGAGATGTGGGGTGCTTCTATAAATACAAAATTGGAGAAAAACCCCAAAACCAACAGCTGTTTTTTTCACTTGACATAATCAGCAGTACCACCTTGAGGTGTGAAGTCACCTTCTAGTTTCACTATGACACCTTAAATTCTTATTATACAGCAAAACTTTCTATCACAACAAGACGCTATTAACTGTGCAGTCTTACTGCTGCACTAAACTATTTTTCCATTCATCTTTGTTTTAAAATTTCATGCAAACACCTTCTGGGGAGACCAAAGGATAGAGTACTTTGCAGAGTTACAGAGTAAGAAATCTTTTTGATAATGCTCTGACAAAGCAAGTATTTAAGAGTCAAAAGGTTCTTATCTGGGAGCCTAATTCAGATGTCTCATACAATAGCCAGATTTTGAGAGGAGACATATATCCACAGTTCCCATTAACAGCAACATGGCTAGCAGCTGTTTGTTATCTATGAAACCTAAACTGCTCATGGAAACAGCTGAAAAAAACAAAAAAAAGCCAAAACCAAACCAACAGCAGCACTTTCAGAGTGAAGACTGAAGAGCTGAATAGGTGGTTGAAGTGAGAACTTTATTACCTAAAGAGAAAAATACTGCTCCCTTATTCCAAATGACAGCAAATGTAAGCTCAGCTAACAAGACACAGCTTTCAGGTAATTACAAAACATCCTTGTTAGGTATTTCACCCAGATTACCAATATGCAACATCAGCATTAACTCTGCTGTAACACTTTATGATGAAAAGCATACAGGCTTCCCAGGCATAAACATAAGGTCCACCTTAATTTTATCTGTCCAAAAAAATTCATGAAACAGCTGTTTCCACAAAATATCATTAGTATTGTTTCTTCAGGGTCCAGGAATATGATCAATACATTTATTAAATATGGGGAAAACTTAAAATCAAGACCCCACTTTGCCAATTCAAGGCAGGAATTTGAAACCTAGCATCCAATGTCCTGACTCAAGTGTAACTGCTGGACAATCTGCAATTCTAAGCACAGTTCTTGTCTCTTTACAAGTTTTTTTGTTTGTAGTGACCTGCTTTCAATCCTGTGTGGAACAGCCAAACAGAAGGCTTCAAGGACTATAAATTCTCAGCAAAAAGAAATTTTCATTTCTTCAGACAGCTTAGGGAACTGTACCACAGTCAGAATCGAAAGGCTTTATCTTATAATCTGTCCTGGGTCAGAACACAATAAAACCTAATTGCAATCTTTTTCAAAATGTACCTTCTTTTGTTTTTCTTCATCTTCTAAGAGTCTCAGTCTTTTGCATTCCATCGCCTTGTACTGAATGCTCTCCTTGGTGAGTGGGTTGTAGTTATTATGTCCAGGCAGTAGGCGAAAATAGCGGTTCTTTTCTGAGTCATAGTAAAATCCTGGCAGTTCTTAAAAGGGAAAAAAAAAAAAAGTGGCAAAACCCAGGCAAAATCAGAGGGATAACTAAGTTTGTTTATTGCTCTTTGATATCCCACATCTCCCTGGGAAGGTCAGAGTCACGAGGCTCAAAGCTCTTGCTCCCAGCAGGTCCCAAGCACGATACAGACTAGGAATAGATGACAGCGACTTAAAGGAAAAAAAGAATATTTGTAGTTTTCAAATGCAGTGCCATTACACAGGTACAGAAGGCATATCACCACTGACCAAGATGAAATTCAGACAGATCAGAGAAGCAGACAGGAAAGGTTTTGCTGCAGAACAAAAATTTCTTCATAAATTAATCATAAGGGGACACTTGGTTAAAAGACTACAAAGGGCAGTCCCAAACAAAAATAAAAATTGACAATGAGATATCACCCAAAACAAAATAAAGTGATTCACTTCCCAGACCAAGCCACCTTTTCTTCAAAATATAGGAGATATTTAGATACAATCAAGAGTACATTTGGTCAATACGCAGAGGCTCCTTCCAAAGATAAACTTGGATGACAGAAACATTCAATTATAGTGCTTCATTACCCAGATAAATTCACAGAGGCAGACAGGTAAAATACTTTGGTAAAATACTTTGACAGATTCATAACGGTACATTGTCTCAAGACAAAGAATTTTATTCAGAAGAGGTCAGTATTAACATCTTCATTTCAAGAGTTTTTATTTAAACCTTATTTACTACCAGAAATTGCATTTGAAGTAACCTCTTTTTGCAGCTGCTTACAATTCAGCTCCTTGTCAGCATCTTTTAGGTTTCAACTCAGCAACAAGTGGCCAAGATTTATTCAGATCAACAAAAATATAAAGTCAGTGAATGAATCTGTAAGATTCATAAAAGCACACTGTATCTAGTATACGGAATCTAATTACACAGCAATAAATTTTTTGCAGCATAGATCTCCTAACATGCTTACAACCTCTTAAGCACAGAAGGGTGACATACAAAAAAGAGTCCATTTAAACTCAAGCTTTGTCTGTTGTTAAGAGGTTTAGAGTCAGTGGTGTTTCAGGACTCTCCTGCTGTGGAGAAACAGATGTTCCCACAGGCTTAGCTTTTGCTAGGGTTGTTTAAGGAGTCAGGAAACCAGAATGCAAACAGGACAGCTTCATCAACAGCACTAGTACTGCATCAAGTCTGGTTTCACCAGTCAACTCCCTGATAATGAACAAATATTTAGCCAGAGTGTATTTCTCACAGACTACAAAATGCACTGAAGGTGTAAAGAGAAACCCCCACCCCACTCCTGAAGTGGTGGATCATTGTGTCTTTTAAAAGACTGAATAACTGGATGCAAGTTATAATTTTTTATATGCTCTCTTATTTTCTTTGCTTATTGCTATTGAAAGATATATTTTATAACATCTTCAGTACACGTGAAAAAAGAAACAAAGTTCATTTTCTTCCCAAAGCAACACCTCTGGAAGGAGAAACAGAACTCTGTTTTTTCAGTTTCTATCAGCTTGGCTAAGCACACAAGGTTTCAAACATGAGAAGCAGCTGTGAGCCTGAAAGTATATTTGGCCCTGCTCTCTAGATCCTCACTTACTACATCTTTTTATTTCACTCCATGTTACTTTTCTCTACAAACTTTACTGCTTATATCGTTCCTGTAACGCCATTCTATTAACACAGCTACTACTACTTTTTTCATACAGTCAACATATAGACATCGATTTTTGATCTGTAAACGTGGTCTCTTACCTGGTACTACAGAGTTCTGCGTTAAACTGGACGAAGAAGGATCCCCACTGCTACTAGGGCCTGCATTCACTGGGGTCTGTGGTTCCTCCTGTTCCAGCCTAAAAAAATAGCATTGCCTTCAAGTCAGGTTCACGTTGTCCTACACATCTTTCCCACAAAGAATCTAGAAAGTAGCTTGTTATTGACATTAATGGAGTACAATTTTGCAGGGCTGTGATAAGCACACCACACACCAAACTATGAAAATGAAACAGTAAAAATATTCAGCTTAAAAACCTCTCAAGAACACTAGAGATACCAACACTCTAAAAGCCTTAATTACTTTCTAAAACATTAGAGGTGGCTGCTGACTCTGCAAGTGTTTTTAACTGTTTTCAGCAAAAGATTAATTCTGCACATTTTACCATATCCCCTGATTAAAAGAAAAGCCCACCCTTGAAAGCACGTAAGTCTTCACAGCATGAAGTGAGAGACAGTGTGAGTAAAACACTGATGTCAGATCAGAAATATTTGGCCATTCTCTTCACAACAAGAATTTCATTGATGAGGTTCAGAAACATGCAAAATAAAAGTCTAATGAAAACTCCAAGAAAGAAAAGTGTCTGCTTTTGTAATACCCTGTCGACTGCGATGGTTAACTGCAGCTTTCTTCTTTTTGAATTAATTTAAATAGGCACATTCAGTACTGATGAGCAAAATTCCACTGGGATGTTCTCTGAAGCACCCATACAATTCTCACTTTTTAAGGCAGGTCTTGTTACCTGTCATCCTAAAAGCATTAGGCCAAGATGTTTTGCAAGAGCTGTAATTTATTGAAAAACAAAGTGACAAAGAAATTCTAGTTCTAATACCAGCTCTATTGCTGTTTGCTTATACAACTTTGAAAATAGTTAAAGAACATAACGAATCTACAAGGGGAAAAAACACCCGCACCAAACCCAAGCACTTAAAGCTTTTTAATAAAATCCTTTTAATTCTATATTCACTGAATTAGGACCTATTTGCATTCCTAACTTTTCTTACACAAATACAACTAATGAGGCAACTCATATATATGTGTATGTGTCTCCTTCTCTAAAAATATATTTTAAAAAAATGCTCAGAGCATTAAAGTAAAGGATTGGCCTCTCTTATTCCTGCAAGAGGCACTAAGGAAAGAACATGGGAAAGAAAGAGAGCCATAAAAATAGCTCAAACATGGGCAAGTATAAGTTCTAAAGTTTAAAATGTACTTTTCTGGAAGAATCGGTTTTCAAGGCAGTGGATTATTCCTGAGCCCTTGTTTCAGTTTCCTGATCTGCTAGATGTGGTATTACTACCACGTTACTTAACATGCTTTCAAACTTTCAGGAAAATTCTTTAATGACATTTTAAACGCTAGTAGACACTAAGGCATAAAATAAATAGGCAGGTGGAATGAAGTAGTTATAAACATTTTTCTTCTCTAAACTATCTTTGCATATTGATTCAGAGTTTGCAGATGATCAAGCACACTTGGAAGGACTAGCTCATGGAACCACAGCTCACTTTAAAATCAACGTACAGTTGTGAACACATGATAAATTTCCAGAAATCAATGCAATTCCACTCCCACTAGGGATGGCAGATATACCAGAAGTACTGTCTACTAGATTTTTAGATCGTAACCCTCCCAGTTCTAGATAGCCACCATTCTGCAAATTTAATTAGGTATAACATCTAACAGCTTAACCCACGCTAAGCAGAAGCTGCATATACTTGCCTTTCAGTACAGTTACTGTGATTGGGTCTTCTGTATTGATGGGAACGGTAACCGTGCTTGTGATTGCTCCATCCATGCTTTTCTTTGCCTCTCCTATAGTTTCTCTTCATTTCTACCTATAAAGCAAACATACACACATACTTCAATGCTACTTGTCTGGAACAGTCCAACATACAAGACAAGTCTCTTAACACGGCCTCTTTTCAACCAGTTTCAAATAGCTTCGCAGTGGCCTAGAGATCAAAACCTAGGAGGCACACTGAAGAAAGTAATTTACTTGTAAAGAGAAACACTTTCAAGTCTAAACGGCACCAGATCTTAAAGAAAAGAAAGGCGGAACAGCACCATCGGCCCTTTGAAGGGAGGCAGAGACACGCTACGGCGCTGACCGGCTCCCGCAGGCAGCACTAACACGTATCCTCCCGCCAAGTTCTCAGGTGCGCAGGGCGGAGAAGTCCTCTACTGCCCAGCTGAAGCCGGCTGTTAACAACCGCCAGCTTTCCAGCGCAATACGCTTCCTTCCAAACACGCTCTCTCAACACGGGGACAAACCGAGGCGACCAACGGCGGCCTGTCTGCCCGCCTGCCTCCCTCCCCGGGCCCGGGCCCCGCGCTGCTGCCGCGGGAACAGGGCGGTACNNGGGCCGACACCCTCGGACACGGTTTTCTAAGCGACCAGGCCCGCTGAACGCCCGCAGTACGGGGGCCTCCTCACTCCTGTCGGCTTCCCTGCTGGGCTGGGACCAGCTCCACGGCTCAGCCCGCCACGCTGAAGCTAAAAGTTCTCGAGGAGGGA
>VYXH01009750.1:101974-128325 GCA_013397275.1 Burhinus bistriatus | reverse complement strand
AGGGAGGGAGGGAGGGAGGAGGTGGCGGCAGCAGCAGCGCTGCCACGGCCGGGCCTCCCCCCTCACCTACCCCAGGCCGCGCTGCGCCGGGCCTCGCCGCTTCCACCCTGCCGTCAAGTCTCCGCCCCGCCCCAATGGGCGCGCCTGATTGGCCCTCGCCCGCGCCTGCCGCTTGACGGACAGCTCACTCACCAAACAGCGGAAGGCCAAAGCCGGCGCGTGCGCCCTGCGGCAGGGCGGGGCCACAGTGGCGGGTAGGCGGGGGGGGGGGCGGGGGAAGGGCGGGGTTTGAGGCCTGTGAGGGGAGGCGCGGTTTTCCTCCACGGCTTGGGATTGAAGGCAGGGAGGGCCCGGTGGGGGAAAGGAGGCAGAGATGAGTGTTTCGGGGAGATGGTGTCACTGAAAGGGTCCTGCGGCTTCCTCCTCTGGGTCCGTAGTCGGTTAAAGGCCGTCCTTTGGCTTGGGGGAGCTGGAAGCTGTAACGGCCTCCCCGAGTTTCTCGAGAGTTTTCAAGAAGAGAGCGGTGGTGGCTCTAAAGTGACCCTCCCTGCTGAGGCGTCTTGATGCTTAAATATTTTTTGAGCCTTCTATTGCTGGGCAACAAACAGTTTGATATTGAGGCCTCAGTACTAGGGCAGGTTTGGGAAGCATGCAGCAAATGGACAAGGTGAGGGGAAAAACGGGGGGCTGCAGGAATCGGTAGGAAGAAGAGCTCAGCACTCCTCAGCCAGCAAGAGCTGAAAGAGCAATAAAATGATGTAGTTGTAACTACCATCTCTTTGCAGTCATTGTAAGAAACCTCTTCTCTTTTTGATCTTTTACTAGAGGTGTCCTTAAGATGGCTTTGTGTAGTGGCCTTCCTCCTGCCCTACCTGCTTATACAGCATCTAGGAGTTAAAAAATTAAAACAAGTGTTGTACAAATGTTTATTCCTCTAATGGATGATTAAGGTTGCAGCAAAACATGAGTTCATTAAAAAAAAAAGTGGAAAAACAGGATTTTATGCTTTTTCCTCACAAAAAATTAGGGGTTTTTTAAATCACTTTAATAATTTTAAATAACAAAATGCTAGTACTGGAGAAACAGGAAGTGGATTTTTACTTGTTGCTTTGAATATTTAGACCTTGCACAAGTTTGCTATGGATACTTGGCAGGAGACTAATTTTGGGGAGATGCTCTTTTGTTTGGTCTCTCACTTGGTCTGTGTTTTAAGTTCAAAATGCATAGGGTTGAAAATAGCCCAGGATAGAGTATGCCTTTAAGGATGCGAACAGTTGGAGAATTCACCTGCAGCTTGTATAGTTTATGAGCTCAATTTCTTTGCCATTACAAGGCAGACGACTACCATTGTCTAATTCTAAGGCATTTTTCATTCATTAGGCCTGTTTCTCATAGTGGTTTAGTGATACTGGTCTTTAGCTTCCACAAGATAATTTTGAGCTTCAGTACAGTAACAGGAGAAGAGTAAAAGTGCCTATAGAAATCTGCATCAGCAGCCCTTCCTGTCAACTTGTTAACATCTGAAGATATTGATACTGTCACTGGTACAGACTGTATTCAAAATCATAGAATCATAGAATCGTTTAGGTTGGAAAAGACCTTTAAGATCATCTAGTCCAACCATTGACCCTACTTTACCAAGTCTGCCACTAAACCATGTCTCTGGGCTCGGATGGTTTATGTGGTATTTGCACTTGATGATCTGTATGTAAATTTGATGCTGATACACCTATAGACAGATTCTAGGCAATGGTTTTTTTCCTGTTGTTTGCTGGCTCATAGGTAGTAATTCAGAAATGTCTAATGTTTTATAAGTCATGTTATACTCTGCTTCTTTCATTGGCTTTGTTTCATCTTTTTAATTTCTGATGCCAGTGGGCAACATTTCAGGTTCTGTGACCAATAAGCTGTGGGTTTGACTGCACTGAAACAGAATTACCATTGGGGAAGAAGTATGTTAAATAATTTGTTTTATCACTCGCATTGCATATACTTACTATGGAAATTCATAGACAAGAATAGACTGGTAGGTACTTCAGAGATTACCGATTTTCCATGTACATATCTATGTATTTAAATGAAACATACAAATATATAAATAAAATACACACACCACCCCTACATTGTTCCTTAGCAATTGTTTGTCTAACCTCTTCTTAAAGCCTTTTGGTTTGGTTTATTCTGATTATTTTATTATATCTCTCACTGAAAGATTTTCTGATATGTTGCCTGAATGCTTATTGCTGCAGTTTAAAACCATTACTGCTATTCCTTCTGCCTTCTGTGGATATAGAAAACAATTTATTATCCTGTCCTTTGCAACCATATTACATATTTTAACATTGGTAATACTGTCCCACTTGAGTCTTTTTCTCTAGATTAAAGAGCAGCTAAAGAATGCCAATTCGCTCGGATATTGCCGATGACAGCTTTTAGCTTTGATCATTCTTGCTTCCTTTTTGGACTCTTTCCATGGGGAACACATATTTCCTTGAAGTGTGTTCCCAAAAACTGGATATACCACTACTCAGCTGAGGCCTTCCTATTGCTGAGTGTGTTTTGCAGGCTGTACTCACCTTTGAGAGTTGTATGATGTTTTACAGCTGCGCAACAGTGTTAATTTCCGTGAAGCTTAAGGTCAAAAGGGATGGGGGAGTTTCAGTTCGAGATCTACTGCGTGATCAGTTGTTTTCATCCTGGGTTTGTGGAACTGGCTGTGCTTGGACTGGTCACAATTGAATGCTGCTCTTCTCAGGCCAATTCTTGGAGTGGTCAAGGCCATCCTGACATGCAGAATGCACTCTGCCATCAAGTTGTGTCCTCTTTTTGCTCTAGCTGTCTTTCTACTTATTTGACTTGAGGGACTGGATTTATACCGGTGTAGTCCATTAAATACATACATTCAGGCTATATTTATGTAGTTTGTTAGTTAAGTTTAAAATATAATTGTAAATTGCATTAAAATATTTTGTACAGACCAAATTTTGTTAATAATGTTAGAATTTATGATTTGGACATAGGTTTAGAATTATTGCAGGGTAGTGACTTGCCTGATGCTTAAGCTATATATCTTATCTCATGGTTGTTGGGGGCTAAAACTGCATTCTGCCAGTTGAAGCTTATCTTACATAGGGCAACTCATTAAGTTTTGGTAAATGGAAGGTGTACCTGGTCCATGAATTACTCTGGGGCTTGTGCAGGGTAATCAAAAACAGGATTTTGTCTGACAGTAAAATTTGTCCTTGTTCTTATGCCACTGAAATCAAAGCAATTGCATTAAGAGCCTGTGTAACTTTGTATGATTACTCTTTGCATTATGAGCTGCAGTAGTCATGCAGTAATAATGTCAAAGCTTTTAGGTACTTTTGAATGTGAAAGTTGCTGTTTGACTTTTTTTCTTGGTTCTTAGAATATTCTGCTGTCCCACAGGCTAGCTCTGCTGTTGATGCTGAAAATCACTTTTGGGTTCTCATGCATCAGGGCATGGAGGAAGGAACAAACGGCTGTAGCATTTAAGGTGATGAATTATGACAGTTTATATAATGACCAATAACTTGCTGCATTTATTCTGTATGTGTCTCTTGTTTACTTTTTTAGTTTGTTTCTTTGTTTTAAATCTCGAGCTCCCAAAGCAGTCCTGATGGTCTTGGAGGTGCAGCTCCCTTCAGGGTCTGCTGGGTGGTGTAAATACGGGAGCAGATCTGATCCACCCAGGAGAGGGCAGTAGTGCACTTGCACAAAAACGCTGTCTCTTGGCTCTGTAGCGTATTTCCTTTGGATCTGTTTTGCACCAAGTATCGAATTCCTGTAAAAATCAATTTAAAAAGCAGAAGTACACGAACGAATCCCTTTGGAACACTACTTAAAGTGTATTTATTTGTATTTATAGCTCTAAGGTCCAGGGGCACCGATGGTATGTATTTTAACCAGGCTTCTCTCCAAGTAAGAAGGTGAAGCTTCTTTCTCCTCATATGTCAGCTTTGTCTCCCCTGCAGGTTGGAGGTCATGAAAAAACCCTGAAAATTTGGCAAATGAAACTGAACTTTCACAGTTTATATCATTGCATTAGTGAAAAGTTTTTTTGAAAAAATCCAGTACTTCTGGCTGTTAATATGGCAGGGAGTAATTGTATGCTAATAAGTGACTTCTGGAAATTTTGTGGTAGGTTCTGTACATATCAGCTTTTAGCTTTTTATATATATGCATTTTTTTTTTTTAAGTTATCGGTTGATATAAATTCAAATTGTGCTCCAAGACTATGTCTGCAGTCTTTTCCTTTCAAGTATCCTTAGCAGTGAGAAATATTCTTGTCAAACCTTGCCTTCATGTCAGTGCTGTTGTTCTAAATGGAGGTGTTCAGATATAATTTAATGAATTAATCTTAGGGTTTTTTTTTCCTGTGGGATCAAAAGGAATAAAAAGACCTCAACAATGTGTACTTAAAACTTACCAGAATTAAGTGTCATTTTAAAATTATTTAGGTGTTTAGGAAGGTTTCACTAAAAGGCAGTAATGAAGATATTTAGGTTATACTTTTGCTGATGCTGGTGGAGGGACTTCAAGGCTTCTGATTATAATCAGAAGATTGACTGCAGAATACGCAGGCCTAAGTGGGTGCCAACAATTTACGTGGTTTGTATATTGGTAGAAAAGGAGCTGTGGTTTCTGGGTCTCATTAGATAAGCTGGCACATTCCAGGAGATAGTGTCTAGTAGAAACCCATCTCTGAGGCCTTCCACTTGTTGTCTTCTCTTCTCTCCCGTGGGAGGCACAGATGACTGGGCTGTGTTTGCTACCTCAATGACTGCATGTCACTTCGTGTGACTGCAATAGCCCTATGCAGAGTTGTGTTGCTGCTGCTGCCCCTTGGAGCTGCGTGGAGGAAACACAAACAAATTAAATCCCCAAAACACAGCAACAACAAAACAAAAAAACCAACCCCAAATCCTATTAGACTTTAAGGGAACCATTGCAAGGAGACTTTTGATCCATGTAGCAGCAACCTAGTGAGAGCAGAATGGCAGGACTGGTGGCTGCTATTGCCAGTTTGTTAGAGAAATGCAAGTGTTTATCACATGTGAGTGTTTGCTGCTGTAGCTTCTATGGGTGTTAGAACCCAAGAATCTAAGGTATATTATTACTAGGCTGTTATACTTGTGTATAAAATCTGTTATTGCAGGACAGGCATGGTCTTAGATGTATGGAAAAGATGTACCTGTACTTGCTAATATCAACAGATTGGCTTTGTCGTGTATAGTCAAAGTCAAATGACTGAAGTGATATGTCTACTGAATTACTTTCTAGAGTGAAAAAACAGTCTCAGATTGGGAATTCAGAAGATAAGACTCTGCTGTGACAGTAACTCACTTCTATCGTGCATATGTGGATTTATATTTGAAATATCTCTCCGTAGAAAGACAAGCTGAAATCCAAACCCTGGTGCTAAATTTCATGCAGGTAACTGTGTATATCTTAAAGTAGCTCCTGTTGACTCTGATTCCTTTAGTTTTTGCTGTAAAAAGAAGGGCTTTGCCATTCGGTTTCAGACTGCACTGTCACGTAGTGCAGGCTCCTGTGCACCAGCTAGTTTTCCTAAGTCACTCTTCCAGAAATGGCTGCACTTTAATACCATGTTTGTCTTTCAAAATAGCATGCTGTCTTTCAGATGGCAAAGTGCTAGATGTCTGTGAAGTCCTTTTGAGCATTTTTGATGTTTTAGCTAAAGATCTTAAATATTATTTATATGCAGTACGAACAAAACATCTTTTGTTGTTTTTGACTTCTGTCATTATTACTTGTGGGCCCAGACTAAGAATTATTAAATAATGTAATAATCACCTGTCCTGCTGGTGGTGTAAGTATATGTAAATTGTGTGTGTTTATACACATAGATGAACATATCTCAGTCTACAAAAAGAGGACTTCATTACCACATATTTCTGTGTATGGCTAAATTGAAGGCATGACATTTGTGAACTACTTTAACCACAGAGGTGTCAGTGCTCTGCCATGTTTCCTGTGGTGCTGGAGGTCCACAGAAGTGTCAGTGCTTTGCCATGTTTCCTGTGGTGCTATAGGTCTGACATCTGTCAGTTCAAAACAAAAACTGCCCCCTTTGTGAATAATTTTAGCGCTTTTGTGAAATCTTTTTTTTTGTAAAAGATCATGTCTGCAGATGGTAAAATGATCTGTCAAGCAGGTAGGGATGGTAACAAAGCTTTACACTGCCAGAACACAGAACTGGAACTGGATCTTATATTCCTTGCAAAGCCATTATAGAGTAGAATATCCTGATGGTGTGGTCTTTGAAGAAACCAGTGTTGAATAATGCTGTCCTGCCTCTTCATTGGGGGAAAACTTAGGATCTGCATTGGAAGGTTAAGTTCAAGATATAAATAATGTTATCTTTAGAGCAGTGGCAGCTGGCAGCTTTTTCATTTTTCTTCCAGACTCATTTGTTCAGCTTATGGGTCTCTAATACACAAAGTGCTTGCAGTTACAAGATTGATTTCTAGCCTCACGTTTAAAAACTGTCAGTGAAAAGAACTGGTTAGCAACTCCAAGGAAGTGTTTTCTTTTGAGGTCAAAATCTGGTGTGCTGCTTCATATTCTCCCTTGTCTGCTTTGGATGTAAGGTTGTACTTTTATACAGAGAGAGATGAACTGCCTTGCTTTTACATATCGATAGCAGATGTCAGAGCTCTGACAGTTGATTTCCCACTGGAAGAAAAATTGGTGACATAGACCATAGGAATCATATTTTTAGTAGATATATATATATGTTTTTTATATATTAAGTACACAAGGCTTTGAACAGATGTAGAGACCAATGATAATGCAGGAAAAAAAACTTCTCCAGAAATGTCAATCTGGAAATCAGTGTTTTGCTTTCAGAAAACAACACTTTATCTTTGAAGTTTATAGCAACTTAACTAACGACACAGTGTCACAGGCCTACTAACAACTCATTTCTCAAAGTCTGTATCCTGCTCACATCCAAAGAAAAGTAATTGGTGAGACTTGCATGCAGGAAGCATTATAATCATGTGAGTGTGGTTCTCAGAAACATGCAGTAAACGAACACAGTGCTGTCTCGGAGCATGAGCTGTCTCAATTATGTCGTATGCATTGGGTGCTGTAGGTGTACCCTTTGTAAAAGTACTGTTTGAATGATGCAAGAGTTACTTGCTTAGTCTCCCTTCCACCACCCCCCAGCCCCCGTCGTCTTTGAAGATGTGTGGTGGAATCTCTTGTTTCAAGTGTTGGGTTTTTTTTGTTTGTTTTTTTATTTTTTTTTAAGAAAAGGGAATGAAAATTGTATGAGATAAGAATTTTTCGTTCTGAATCCTCTCTCAGGGAGAGCTCTCTCAGGAGGAGGAAGCTCAGTCCGGTGTATGCAGACTAGTGTGGGAGGCTTCCTGGTATTGAGGTGTAAAGTATCAAGAGTAAGTTTCTTTTGAGGTCTTTCAGGATCACATCCTGAGGGAAGAAGGGTGGGAGGAGGGAAAGTTACCATGGGAAAGCAGTCTCCATATATCAATACATTCTGTAGAGGGTAGGTGTGGGTTCTTTGATTTGTTTGTTTGGTGGCAGGATGAAGGATTTGAAGGGAAGTGAAAGATACCAATCTACAGATACCTAGTCTCATAATGATACTGTATATCATCTGCTCATATCTTGGTTACTATTTATATGCTGTTTCATATTCTGGATACTTCCAGGTGTATCGTTGTGGCCTCAGTCTTAAATTTTGTTCTTGGACTACAATGCCTTTGGTCATTCTAATTGCACGTGTATACTGATATCTATGATTGACCTTGGCATTGCCTTCAGTTGGCTGGAATGTCTGTTTCACATCTCATAGATGGCTCCATAGATGCTCTGCTTCATGGAGCCCTTCTAGGACCTGATTTTCAGAGTGCTTCTCTTCTGGGCACTGAATAGAAGCCAGAAACAGTGAACTGTGGTCAGTCATAATTACCAGTATAGACGTCAGCCTGTAGATTTCAGTACATCTGCCTAGTGCAGAAATCTGCCCGTGGAAATACCACTGCAGGATCTGTCCCATATCTACAAACTAATAAAATTAATTTTCTGTGCAGTTGATGATCTGTCATTTCTGTGTACCTGTGGAAAAAACTGAAATAAAAAAGTATTTTAGACGAAGACATACAACACTTACATGGAAACAATGAACTGTTTCTGGAAAGAAATATTAGATAAATTATTAAATTAAAACAAAACTGCAGATAGACTAGTCTTATTCTTAGCAGTATTTTGTAAGAAGGTCTTAAAAAAATCTAAAGACAACTGAAACTGCTTGTGTGCTTTGCAGAACTGAAGCAGGAGTTGTTTCATATACAGGATGTAATATATCAGTTTGCAGTTCCAGAAAAAAAACCCAACCCAACCAACAAAACTTTAGCTCTCAGCTTAACTGGATGGAAAACAAAAGAGGAGGTAAGATATAGAAGATGGTTTATGGGCTTGGTTGCGCTATCATTTCCCTGAGAAAAGCGCTTTTTAATTGGGAGCTGGAAAGCTCTGCAGGTCCCAAGGAAAGAATAGCTGAAGTAACTGACTGTAGGATAATACAAATTCTGTACTATAACCTTGTGGGAAATCAGGAAGGATGACAGAACTCTCTATGAAATGGTTAAGAGCTTCCAGAGGCTTTAAGAGGCTACTAGACCACGGGGTTTAAGCTGTATTAATTACCCAGCAAGACGTAATTGTGCGTGGTGTGTAGTTTTTTGTTTTGTTGGGGGGAGGGGGGGGGGTTGTTGTTGCTTTGTTGTGTTTGGTTTTTTTTTCTTTTCCCTACCTGGGTAACAATTGAGTGTAAGTTGACGAGTAGCACTTACTTTATTTACTAATAGCATTTTCTTTATAACAGATGCCTCCTTTCCTAAAGCTAACAGACAGTGCAATTATGTCAGCTGGTAGAGCATCATCATGTTAAATACTGAACATATTTTATCACCACTGTTCAGAATGCCAAGTGTGAAAGAAAAGGAAAATACAGATGATCACCAAGTGTGTGTAAGGTCAAGGTCTAGGAGAACTTCTGTGAGACAAGTAACGTAAAGGGTGAGTGTTGTACGGTGATAAGTCAGTGAAGTAAAATTGCTCCCACAGGTTCCGGATAACATTAAAATAGCAGATGAATGCCTTTATATAGTGTAGCTCTGCGTGTATACTGTGTCCAAGAGAGAAATACTTTTGACTTCAGGAAATTGACCTCTAAAAATTTCTTCTAGGAGGAATACAAGTAACCTTTCTCACAGGCAGTTGCATTCATTCATGCGGTCATCAGTCTCAGACCTGTGAAATGGGGGAAGACCCTTTTTGGTAGAAGATTTTAAGAAGACCTGTTTTGACAAGTTTCTTTCTCAAAAAAAAAAAAGTTAAATGGAGATGAAAGAAATAGGCAAAAATATTGTGAGAATTATCTGTATTTTGTTTTGGAATTCTTTTTTGACCTATGTAGAATTCAATCCAAAGACATTATGCTATGGGACAGACTCACCAAAGTATTGAAGAATCTGTTCATTGATAGTTGCACATAGGAAATGCTTACTGTGCAGGAGTATACCATGACAGGAGGCTAAAAAAGCTTATATTGGGTAAATAACTGAAAGCAGGACTTTAGAGATAAAATAAACACTACAATCAGGTGTAGACCTGTTACTTATTCCACTTTTTTCTTGGGGACAGCATATATACTGTATGTACTTGGAAATCCATAGGTGTAGACTGAGTAATGCAAACAGTGACTGTACTGAAGGACAATGCCAATGTCACTGAAGAAGATCAGAGTGCCTGAGAAACTTTGCTAAGTAATCAAAACCACGGTTACCTAGCCAGTAAAGAAAAAACTCAAGCAACCAAAAGCCAAAAAAACCCACAAACAAAACCCACACAACCCCCAAACCTGTATGTGTGTATGGATCTTTCAACTTGAAATAGCAAGGATTGATTAAATCAGTAGGTGGTGGGCTGCAAAGTAGACATTTATCTCTGAAAAACAGTCTCAATTCCAGATATGAAATTAAAGTTTTACATTTATTAAAATTATGTGCCTTGCCTTTACAATATATAATATTATGGTACTTATACAGTTGCATCTAAGCCAGTATGTTGTTTCTACCCGTTACCAGTACAGGGAAGACAGTGATGTTCTGAATGTAAACTTGTATCTTCTGTCTTATGCTTCTAGTGGCCCAGGGTCTCATCCAGAAAGATTTAAAATTTTTTCATCCAGGAAGACTTAAAAAGTCATTGATGTATTTTTACTGCATGAAACCATAATATTTTTTTTTTCTCAGTGTGTGCACATTTTTTGCAGGCACAGCACCTTCTGACAAGGAATTCCATAACTTAATTGTTAACTATGTGATGAAGTACTGCCTGTGTTAATTTTGAACCTACCTTTTAGAAATTGACACACAATATCCTTGTTTTAGCACAGATTGCAAATGCTGTGCCCCTACTGGCAGTCATGACAGTATAGACTTCTAATATAACCTTCTTCAGCCATCTCTTCCAGCCTGAGGAGTCAACATCTTTTTCTTTTAACTTTTGTTTGTACAAATTGACTGTACAGAAATTGTTCTATACCTTTGACCATCCTTGTCATCCTTCTTTGTGCCTTTTCTAGCTCTAACAAACTGAACAGAGTATTGAGGAATTAGGCACACTATAGATTCTTACATTGTGGCACAGTGCCCAGAGTGTGCTGTCTTTGATTTGTGGCTCAATAGTGAGCTGTTCTCAAATAATTCCTGCTTATACCCCAAGACCTTGTTCTTGACTGATAATAAGTAGTTCAGAGACTGAAGCTGTACATGCAAAATTAGGTTTTTTTAACGTATGTCACTTTGTCACACATTTTACCTGCCATTTAATGTCTTATGAGTCAGTTTCTCTCGCTCCCCACCCCTCTTCCCCTTATCTTCTGAAAATCTCCAAAACAAAAATTGGTAAAGATGACTTCTACTGAGTTCAGTTATGTGGGAAAAATAAAATTCAGTCCCAAGCTTCTCTTCAAGTCAATTGGAAATTGTCACTGAGACCCTCTACCACCTTACGGTGCCCTTTCAGTAGGTGAACTGGGGGGAGCTTGCTTCAGGGGAGAGCTTGGAAAAAAACATACTACTTCAAGGTTCCCAGTTCTAGTGCTGATGAAATAACTTGGAATGCACTAGAAATGTAATGTGACTGATATTAAAGGGTTACAGGCTTTCTGAATTAATGCAAAATGGTTTGATGGAAAGAAAAAGTTTCACTGGAAAGAGGTTACCAAACGGCCCTGATTTCTTTCTGACTGTCGCTGGTAGTGGCAAGCAGTGCTACAGGAACTGGAAAAGATATTATTAAAAGTTTTGTATGCAGCACATCCACAAAGAGTGCGGCTGTCCATAAAGAGGATAAGAGCTTGGTACTTGCAGTTAAAAATAATTTATTTAGGCTTAGCTAATGCTGCAGAATCTGGGGGTCTGTTGTGCTGCTGGCCTGTGGTGAGCTGCAATATGCAAGGTGTGGTGTAGAAATTCATAGCTTTTCGATTACTTGCTGAATCTGTGCCATGAATGCATTCTATTAGATGTGTTATAGTAGATATAATCTAAGGATATAAGCAATGCCATAAAGGTTTTGTTTTATCTAAACTGTACTGGTCTTAACATGTTAGTTGTATCCTACCCATTAGGAGGAGTGAACTCATAAATGTTCCAATTTAAAGTCATCTCCATAGTATTTCTTAAAACATTATTAATGTGTTGGCTTGTGAAACCAACCATTTCCTTTTCCATTTTCTGAGTTCAGAGATGTGACCAGCATTTATGTGGCGTTTGCATTAAAGCTTTGGGATGATGGCACCACTGGAAGGATAGCTAACCTCTGGCTCCATAACTAACGCTGCTACACCTGTATGGAACAGTGCCTGAAACAATAAATCCTGTTTGATGGCCCAGCAGCTCCTTTCTTGTGCCAAGTTATGTGCAGCTTTGTTCACCTGTAAAGCTTACAGTAAGCATGACACTTGGCTAGTATAGTTTGTTGTGGTAACTTGGCCCAGCTTGCTTAGCTGGCCAACCAAACAAGCTGTAGACAGCTCCAGATTTGCTGTGTGTCATGGTGTAGCTAGCGAGTAGGCAAGACTGCCCATGGAGTAGGAAGACGCACCCTGATAGATCTGATGCAAAGACTACTTAATCCTCTAGAATTATTTTTATGGAATGTGGATTAGGTGCTAAATCCTGAAATGGCATTTAAAGGTTTCTTATCTAAGAACATTCAAATCTCCTGAGAGACACAAAATGCGCCTCTTTAGTTCAGTTTGTTGAGCCAAAACAAACCCATTGACTTAAAGTATCAAAAAATATGCATGTTACCATTTTTGGTAATTTATAAGTATTCTGCATCAGACTTGTGATGTGACTACCTAAATTAATCTGAGGGATGAATCAGGCACTGTCTTGTTATTTTTGGGCGTAGACTATGTCCTTTAGTGTTCCTGATGTTAATGGACAAATTACAAGACTTCATTTATTTGGCTTTTCCATTGCATTTTGTTTCAACCTGCCACACCACCTGCTTTCCTGTAGGAGACTCTTTGCATGCACATCCCTTTTCATGGACAGTGGTCTGGGTTGGTTACTGCCACTGGCTTTTTGTCAGGCTCGATGACAGGTAGGATGTCATCCTACTCTGCCACCAATCTGTGTCTGGCTGTGGTGTGAAGGGTTGGGAGGGTTGAGTGGAAAAGCAGGAATTTGCTCTGTGTTAGTGTGACAGCAGAAGTGTCCTGCCTAGCTTCCAAAATGCTTGAGAGTGTGTTAATGCCAAGGCCAGTGACAAACTGTTTTCACCACAGTATCCTTTTCACAGGGCCATCCCTGTGGACACTTCGGTAGAAGATGGGCTAAGTGGAAGGAGTTGAGATGTTTAGACTGCTAAAGAATTTCTTTTTTTCCCCTGGAGACAATTGGTTGGGCTGAATGTTTTGTTTACCCTTTGTTCATGGAGGAAGAGTTTTTTTTGTAGTCTGAAGAAAAAACCCAAGCATTAACTGTTGATGTTTTTTTCCTGCTTTAAGGAAAGATCTGGCCATAATAAGCTTGCAACTACTTTGATGGCTGGAAACAGTGCCATAATGTATGGACTCTTAAAATATGAAATATCTGATCTTGAAATCATAAGCTTGATTTGTCAAGAGTTTCCACTGGCTGATATTGTTGGCTTTGTCTTTTTTGGGAGTGTTAGAAGCCGAGTGATGCTTTCTCGTATGTATGAAAGAAATCAGTTTAAATACTGTAACTGGCTTCTTCGTGATACAAGACTTCAACTAAGTAAATGTCTTGTATGCTTCCTTGGCTCTATAGGCTGTGACTAGCAAGTCCCATGTTATTTGAGAGATATACACAGTAAATCCTGAGTGACCCCACCTACAGATTGTTAATCTTTCTTTGAAGATCATTGTGTGGTGAAAATATATTAAACTTTATAGAGACGTGTCTTGTACGTTCTTCATCCTTCTCTTACTTGATTAAAAGTTTTGGCATGAAAATGCTTCTTTCTTTGTAAGTGTTCCTCTGATCCTTCTGTTTTGTTCTTCACCTGAAGCATCATCATCATCCCTATAAAATCAGAGTTGGCTGCTGTATGAATAATTAAAGTGTTACAAACAGAACTGTTATTTCAAGTGAACAGAGCAAAAGCAGATAAAACACTTCAAAAACTTGCTTTCAAGGAATATCTCTATACTAGTAAAGCAAAATGAAAAGAAAAACTAATGATGCTGTGGATATAGCACTGATTATTTTTTTAAGTTGTTTTCAGACGTAGTTTTGAGATTGTCCCAAGGCTTCCAGCCTGACTTCAAAGATTAAATGATACTCTGTAGATCTCTGTTCATGCTTGCATGTGCGTGCCCCAAATGCCAGAGAGGGACTGTGTGTGTGTGTGTGCGTACGTACAAAGAGTGGTCAAAGTAGAAGTCTTGAGGTGTAACCTCTTTGTCCTAGTGCTAGTATATGTATTCAGTGTTCTGGGGAAAAGCAGAATGGTGCACAATAGTCCATTGCAGCTATATATAGATATAATACCATACATATGATATATTAAAAAATAAATATAGCATTAAAGTTACAAAGTCAAGCCCTCAAAAAATTTAGGAGAGGCCAGAACAAAGGTTTTCTTCAGAGTTTTAATTCAGCTCCTTCATGTGGATTGCATTATCATATAGTTTTTGGTTGCAGGGCTGAGTCCTTTCCCCCGCTCTCCTCTCCTCTGCCCTGCTGCCCTCGTACCTTAGCAGAGAAATCCCAGAGAGCAGAAGAGTGCTGGTCTTCCCTCCCTGCTACCTGCTGCAACACTAACTTCTGGCTGAGGAACAAACACTGCAAAAATACAGATGCAATCCTTGGGAGTTTAGTTGCCACATCCCAACAGGTTTCTGATGGAATTTTTCATGGCTTAGGCAGTTGTGGGTGTTTTTTTTCCACAGAAAATTTGTGAAGCCGAATACCTGACACCAAATTCACTGAGTCATCTGAGTTTCAAAGCCATGAAGGCATACAGTCACTCAAGCTTATTATTGTTAATTTTAAGGTACCTTGTTTGCTCTCACTGTTGGAAATGCTTGAATTGTTCAAATGCCAAAACTTTAAAAACTACTTTATCCTGTTTCCCCTCTCCCTTCCCGGTTTAAAAAAAACAAAACCCAAACCCAATACCAGACCCCCACAACCTTCTCTGATGGAAGCCTTTGGACTAGGTGGTCGAGGAGTAGGAAGTACCTGCGGCTGTAGCTGCTGGCAGTGCTGGCTGCGCCGTTTGGGATCCCTGCACGCGTGTGTCACGCAGTGCAGAGGGTGACGTTCCGCCGTGGGGGAATGTTTCCCGTGGACGGCTGTGCCCGTTAACGCGTGAATACAACTTTCTGTTGGTAAACATACGAACACAACGTAATTGCTCTGCCTGTGCCTGCTGAAGAATACTGTGCCTGCTGCAGTTGAAAGAGAGCTTTGTTGCGCGGGCTGTGGCTTTTTATTTCCTTATTTATTTGGCTTTAGGTTTGATCTGATTGATCGGGAACGTCCCCAGGGCGCTGCGGCGGCGAGGAGCAGGGCGGCCCGGCCCGGCCCCGCCACCAGCCGCCAGGGGGCGGCAGAGCGCCGGGCCCCGCCGCGCCGCCCGCTCCAGGTGAGCCGCGGCGCCCAGCCCCGNGCACGCTCCAGGTGAGCCGCGGCGCCCAGCCCCGAGGGGTCGGGGGGCGTGGTGGTTACAGGGGCGGCAATACGCCGTAGAGGATTTTTCGTGACCTTAAACGGTTCACGCCCATAGGTAGTCACTGTACCTAAGACACATCGAGTTGTAATTCTGCCACACCCACTTGTGTCGTGTGTTTGGGGAGTTAGCAGATAAATTACGCAACTGCTGTGTAGTAAGGCAGAAGAATTACGAGCGTGATGCTGTTAGCAGATTCCTTTCAGAGTATCTTTCTTTATTAGGACCATGCTTTCATAAAAAAATACCGTGTATAGGCCAAATTTTGCACTTATGGATATCAATAAATGCTAATTCTTTTCACGTCAGGACTTTAAACCCTGACTTTAGACGGTACCAGTTTCTCTACTGGGTTGACTTTGTGAAAACAGGATATGAAAATTTGCGCAGAAGATTTCAATGGCAGCATACATATGTTTTAAAACTTCTCTATAAACATAGGTGATGTTCTGCTTTAGTTCACACCACTATAAATGCAGAATAAATCTTACGGCAGTATAAACTGGATTTGATTGTGACAATGTTGGACAACCCTTCTTCCTGTTGAAACCAACTTTGGCAGAACCAAGCCTTTAGGTTAGAATTGTATATTACAAATGTGAATAGAATCTGACTGGCAGAGATTTTTCTGTTTGTTTGTTTGTAACTTCGATAGCCCAAACATTCAGTCTTAAGGAGACTAAAGCTAGGCCCCTGAATCCACTAACTCCCAGAGTTACCTAATAGGAAACACTAGGCACAGGGACCCTTATGGAATTTAGACTATGTGAATCTTGGCTTACACAGCTATATTGCAGCACTCAAAAATACTCCAGTCTGCTTTTTCAAGGTGTCCTATGGTTATGGGCTCTTAGCCCTTAGTGACCCTGCATTAGCTATATAATCCTACTGTGATTCTACATCATTTCTTTACGATAGCCAAGTCTCAGCAGCCATCGCTTCCAAAATTATTTTCCAGTCCTGTCTGATACCTGTGTTGCTTCTCTTCCCAGTCTTGTTTCCACAAGGTATCTAATAGTATAGCTTGCCTTTAGCAAATGAATACTATCAATGATTATGCATAGACAAATGTTTTAGTGTCTTGCTGAACTAGGGCCTAATTTTCTTGGTATGATTTTTGGAAACAGCATAGGGCTTCCATAAGCCTTTTAGCAGAGGTATTAGGATATTTGTGTAAGAATATGGCCTGGAAATAGAGCTTTGCTGGTGTGTTAGAGTATATGTTTGTCAGGAAAAAAATAATTAAATATGCAGTAACTGCAAAATGAATGCCTATTGTCCCAGCATTCTTGATGCTATGCTAACAAGTAGGCCAGACTTGGATGTCCCCAGCACTCCAGTTTGGAATAGCGCCCAGCTTTGGAATATAACTTGCTTACGTTTGTATCTGGAATACAAGTGGGATTCTCATGTTCAATAATCAGAAGGAGGGACTGTGAGTGAGGGAAACAGCTGCATGTCTCTGGCACTGGGCTTTGCATACTGACCCTTGTTGTGTAACCTCCGTGCTCCAGAAGTTTGAATCCATTTCAGGAGGTGGGCATTTATTTAGCTGGGAAAAGTGTTAGCTAGTGAATTATTCCAAGTATATAAATAGAGTAAGGGAATCCATCGCTTGTCTGATGTGAGAGTGATCTTAAGCAATAAGCACCTCTCACCCACAGCAAATGCAAGTACATTTCAGACCGTTCTGTGCTATCCTTCCCCTTCCCTCCAAGTGGATTTGGCCAATGCCTGTGCCTGGAAGAATGACGAGAATGGCTGGTTGTGATTGCTGGGAGAAATTATTACCATGTAGGGAGAGAAAAGGTTTTAATAAAAAGAACTTGGAGAAGAACTAGCCAATGGCTAGGAAAGAGTAAGAAGCTGTTGCAGGGCTAAAGGGAAGTGGGAAAGAATGCAGGTCAGTTATGCTTGCTGACACCATTTCTGCGAGTCATAAACTGGGTAAGGATCAATCAATCATAAGGCTTTATTTTGTGGCCATTGGCTTCGCAGGGTTCCTGAAAGCTGGATTCCCACTGCTTGCGTTTTGTAGTGAGATGCTGATGCTTGCAGGAGCCAGGCAGGGGGAATCTCCCCTAAGAAAATAATTTGGTAAGCTATTCTACTTTGTGCAAGCTGGACCATTGCAGCCAGAGCTGCAGTGTTGTTCTTTGTAGATGTTTTTGTTCTATCAAAGTTGTTCTAATACCTTTAAATCATATTTCATAAAGGCTTTAGCCATAGACACTAGATGGGAGGGAGCATTCTGCTATGTGTGAGATGGGCAAACCTTTTGGGTTTTGCGAGTGCAGAATTCAGCACATATAAGACACTGTCCTTAGTAGGTGACTGATCTTACACCTAGTTTTACAAAGTTTTGCTTGTTTTAAAAACTGTAGTACTTGATCACTCCTGAGCACGACAAGTGCCAAAACATTCTAAATGCTACGAGGTTTCCTTGGGTATGTTTCATGGGGATTTTTCTGATGTTGAAGATGCCTGTGCCTTCTTTTTTTCAAATGTACAGGCTGGCTGCTGACCTTTAAAACAAACAAACAAAAAAACCTCGCAAGCAAGCACTGGAAGGAACAGCAAGGTAAGGAACTTGGATTTTCTGCATGTGGCACAGTTGGCACGATGGAGCGCTTAAGCTTTATGTGACCATGTTGTACGTAGACTTGTATTCAGCTCTTGGGTAGCAACCCTTTCTGTCCTGCTGGCCTAAGATCTGAAGATGGGTTAAATATGTAGTATACCTGAATGCTACTTGGAGCAATGTGGGGAAAAGAGCGTGTGGTTCATGGGCATACTGGTTAGGAAGTTTGAGCCTCTGTAGCCTCTTGAGCTCACTGGTAACAGCTGTTGACTGTGGCTCTTGGAATGACGCCTGTATAAACCTACTCTTGTGGA
Source organism: Burhinus bistriatus (assembly GCA_013397275.1). Lineage (NCBI taxonomy): Eukaryota > Metazoa > Chordata > Aves > Charadriiformes > Burhinidae > Burhinus > Burhinus bistriatus. Next base: position 110,139 of record VYXH01009750.1, on the reverse strand, counting down.
TATTGGGGTAAATAGTAGCAGTAGTACCGCTAAAGTCAGTAGGCCCGTATTAGTAATACACATGAAAGATGAGAATCTGGACCTATGTATATGCCTGGTAAATCCTGCACTAGGCAGTCTTTCTTGGAATGGCACAAGGACTCTACAGGATAGTCCTAGAAACAGCCTAATAAGCAGCATCAGTGGTAGCAAAAATATGGGCTTTGCATCAAGAAGTATCCCATCAGCCTTTTTCTTTGCTTGGAATTTCATAATAAACTTTGACAAGTTCTTCTTAGCTGCTTTGTTGAGGCACCACAGAGTAACAGTGTCAGCAAAGGCCTGTCAACTCAAGCAAAAGCCTGAGCTTTTGTAGAAGACTTGACACAAGGGCTTAGATGTGCGAGAAGAATGGCTGGGGCAAGAGCTGTATGGCAGAGCTTCCTGCTGGAGAGGTGACCTCTGCATTAGAGAGGTGTCCTGACAGCAAAGCTGCTCCACCCTTGTTTAAAAAAACAAACAAGAAAACAAAAAAAGCCCCCCAGCAAATAACACACCGCCCTTGGCAATGCTGTTTTGAAGTAAGGAATTTCACCAATGTGGCTATCTTGGTTAAAAAGTATCAGCAAAATTATTCTGAAGGGGAGAATGTGGCCTGAGACCCTGTTTGGATTGGGGAAATTTATATCAGATTAGCTCTACACCTGCAGATTGTTGGGGAGATTTGACGGTGTTATGGTTTGAGAAACCCACAATTTATTCTCATTCAGACAATTATTCTATCAGCCTATGACCCCCTCCCCACCCAGAAAGGGAAATCGGGGAAAAAGCAAGGAAACCCGGGGGTTGAAATATAAACAGATTTAATAGAATAAGACTAGGCAATTAACATTAATAACACTAAAGAACCAATATTGATCCCAATACCAGTATAAAATATACAAGGATTATACTCAGACAATTATATCAGTAGGAAGCTGTGCACTCCCAGCAGTGGACAGCAAATGTCGGACACTGCGAGTGCTACAGCTTCGGGAGGAAGGGAAGGCCTCAGGGGTCTGGCACCGGGGCAAGAAGTTCTCAGGATGGAAGCCATCAAAAGAGATAGAGAAATTCTCAGCAAATTTTCTAATTTATATTGAATGTGACTTTCATGATGTGAAATAATCCTGTTGGCCAGCTCAAGCCAAGTGCCTGGGTCTTGCTCCTCCTCGTCCCTGCACCTGGCTAACTCGAAAACACCGAGACCTTGAAACCCACATACCATAGCTGGCTAGGAAGTAAATATTTTCACAAATTCAGACACTAGAGTCTTCTAGAAGTGCAGTTTTCCCAAGCATTAGAAGAGAAATTAGTCCTGTGTTGCTCAAACCAGGACAGGGGGCAAGTAAATTGGGCCTGGCTCCACTGTGATACTGACTGCAGTAACTCACTGCAATAGATTCCCAGGGTCAGTTTTGTGTTATATCAGTACTACATGTGTCTGCTGAAATTTGCAGTCGTCAGCTTTTAACGTTAGGCTTGACCTAAACTGATATTTTAGGTAGGTCAGTCTGTACCTTTCTGTTGTTTCCCTCCTCTACCAAAGTAAAGTTGGATGGGAAATGGAAAAACAATTTCGTGACGCTTTTAAAGCTGTTCCTATTTAGCAGGATTTAAAGCATAGCTAAACCAAAGGAGTCTTATTTCCCCGTTACTTGCATTTTCCTCTGGTGTTTGGCCAATCAATGCGATAAAATGACCGAGTGCCTTCTTATCCCCTCACTATTTCCAAACTGCTGTTTATGTGGATGTTTTCCTTTCCACCTCAACCACCCCATCAGGTTTTATTTTTCTTACTCTGAACTTTTACAAAGCGGAAGATAGTTTAGGTTACAGATTGTTTTGAAAATAATGGAACAAAACAGAAAGAAAGAAAAAAATAAAAGCTGCAACACCGTAATTCTTTTGTATTTATATGGAAGCGGGGATGAAACCATTGAAGATGTTATTAAAATAACTAAAAAACTGAAAATAAAAATATTTCACAAATAATGTTAAAAAACTAAAAAAAAAAAAAAAGCAGGTGAGATTTTCTGGCTAAATCTAATTTTCGATGTAGTTTAAAAAACAAACAAACTGGTTTTGTTGTATGCTGGATAACTCCTGTATGTGCTACAAAAGTAAAATACTTACGATAGTGTTTGTTCCCTTAGCCTTATAAAGACCAAAATACATGTTAGAAACAAGGAAACTTGAATACTGAAAGAAAACAAGTTGTTATTCTGAAGCTGTGTCTGGACAGCTCACTTCTGCCTACTCTATTAAAAAAAAAATTCTCCATAGTGAAGTCAGCAGATAGTCACAGTGAAATATTCATTCCTTTCTTTGAGGTGGTCTCATCAGTAATGAAGGAAAGGTGAAGCTGTTCAAATCAACATCAAAATTCAAAGTTAACATTCTCTTTGGGTGAATGTGGCAGTTTGTGTTTTTCTCAGAGTAGTTAATTTTCTCAGGTAGAGTGCTATTCATTATTCTCAATCCAAATGTTAAACCTGTCTTAGAATCGTAATTACAGTGTATGCTCTGTGCTTATTGGAGATAAGATTGATTAGCAAGGTACTACATTCTGTTTTCTACTTATAGGCAAGAGAAAGTCATGTTGCAGCCCTCAGGCCACATTTGAAATCTGTGTTTAAAGATGGTTAAAACTGTAGGTAGTCAGAATCCCCAGACTCCATCCACAGTGGTGATGAGGGACTTTTCTTGGGGGGGTCAGATCTGTCCATGTAATTATGCCCTAATCTACACAATCTGCTCCCTCCAAGATTCAAGGCACCTTAGAAACTCCCTTTCAGCCCCACACTAGGAGAAGATGGAGACAGGACACATAGCATTATCTCAGATGAATCAGGGTGCCACCTCTGTATCCCATTGATGGATGTAGATGTAGAAATACTTTTCCCTAGGTTTAATGCAGGGAAGAGTGAAAAGGAATCCTAAAGGGTTCACTTTTTTTCTTTTTTCTTTTTTTCCCCAGCTAGTTACTCACTTGAGAAATAAGGCAGGCAGGCCTGTGACTCTGGACACGTAAATCTTGTTCTTCATGATGGGAACTCTGTTTTGTCCCATCTAAATTGTAACAATGACTCCCCTCATGGAGAGGACAGCCATAGTTACTGTGTGTGTGTTCTTCAGAACACGTGTCTATCTGCATTACTAGATTTCTTTTCCTACTATTACCACGGTACTGCAGTGGCTACCATAAAGATTTGTATTCTCGTTTTGAGGCATTTTGTTTTTAATGTTGTTTTCTGCTATTGGGGGAAATGTAAGAACAATCCATGATAACATAAAGAATTTTCTAGCAACCACACTAAATAGATTTTCAGCAGTTTGTTAAACTGGGGACAGATTTGAACCAGAATCTGGAATCTTAACAACGTTTGTCTCCCCAAACTTTTGAAAACTTCAGGTCAAGGCCTCAATATACTTCTTAGTAGTAGAGACGCATCTTTAGTGTTAAAATATTTTATTGGAACATCCCATTTAAAAATAAAGGGGCTTGACTCCGGACCTCAGCACAGATGTAGCACAAGTGTAATGTGATAGAAAACTGAATAGTGAATACAAATTTAAAGTTTTGGGAAGTCAAAATCAGGCCTGAAACCAAGATAGCCTGAAGTCATCCAGAAATTGTTACTGTAACTATAGATGGGAATTCTGCTTAAAAAAAAAAAAAAAAAAATTAAAAATTTAGGTCACATTTTAAGAATGCAATTCCCAAATTTGCAAAGAAAGAATCATTGGCGCCAATTTTTACGCTGTGTAGCTCCATGGTTATCTTTGTTATGCTGACTGCATAACATTTTTGGTGATGTGTCTGTAGAGGGCTGGTGTTGAGTCTGTAATGTTGACATTCTGATATCTTTCCCTCCTCTTTCAGCTAACCAACTATTGGTAAAGATCAAAGAAAGTGAGGAGGAGGGCTGACAAGAAACATTGTATGAGAGATGCCTGTACAGCTTTAAATAAATAAAAAGGGGTTAAGGCTTCAAATGTGTTGCAGGATATCTGTGCGTGTGGGGCCCTGATTTGCTGTAACAAGCTACATTATGGCACGCAGAGCACGCTGTCATATTTAGACCTACATGAATCTGGTCCTTTGAATATTGATGTATTTGAAGAAAATAAAGTTGTGTATCGCTGGAAATATCTAGGAATACTAAAGCTGAAAAAACATATGGCTTCTGGTAGACTAACAACCGTTTGTCTTTTATGTTTTCCTTCCATAGCAAAATTTGCGGCTTTCAATGTCAGTGTGTAGTTTGTTTCGCTTTCCAATTCACAGAGTTGAGGAATGTGTAAGACAATAAATACAGGGTAAAAACTCTTTCACAGTGAAAGATCCTCAGTCAAAATAAGGCTTTGCAGAGTGAGCAGGAATATTTTTGACACCTCACAGAAAGTATCAATGCACTTGCATTATGTAAATAGTAAAAACAGAGGTGGATCAGGAGGGTAGCAGTATGATCTACGAGACATGACACTTCCCAATACAGTGAAAAGAAATGACACTGTTTTTCTTCTACTTAGGTAGAGACCAGTTGCAGTTCCATACAGGGGGCCGGAGGTGAGATAGTGGATTCTGCCTTCTAAAGCCCTGCTGACTCTAACCCCATGGAGGCAGCATGCTTAGGCCTTGTGTTAACGCTGTAGACTTTACCCCAATAGTTTTATGTCAAAACTTGCTTTCCTTTTTTAAATTTAAATGTTGGTCATCCAAACAGTTGGCAGCCTCTCATTTAAAATATGCCCACCTAGGTTTTTTATGTCAAAGATTTTTACAGTATATTTTCTTGCAGCCTCCTTGTTATGTTTCAAGTGAGTCTGAATAAAACTATCAGCAGCTAAGTAGGAATGTAAAAATCCTGAAGCTGGGAGTTACTGTATATGTAACTGAATGTGTTTCAGATGTGTTGATCTTCTGTTGGAGTGTAAAATAACAGTAACACTGTTTATTGGTGACTTACAGTAGCTTAAAACCAGAAAAAAAATGAATCTAAAAATTTAATTCATGAATGATCAGTTGATGATGGACTGGTGTGTATGTGAAAATGGTGATAACTATGGTGTGGCATAAAAGTTTTATTAACATAGGTTTGTGATGGTCCCCTTACTTGCAAGTAGTGATTACGTGAATAAGTTATGCAGTTTGTTACAAGCGAAATGCCAATCAGTGCTCCGTGCCTTTTTTTCCAGCTAAAATGGTAATCTAACTGTTGTGGAATTCTACATGAAACGCTATAGGAAAACTATATGGACACATGAGCAAAGCCTGATGTCTCTGTTACCATGGGTGAGACTTCCCACTGCTCTATTATGGCAGCTCTGTCCTTGAACATCTCGGAGATTCCTCTGAGGGAGGCGGCAGTGCTGTTGGCTGATTCTGCTGGCCAGTTAATGTGGGGTCTGACTGGCAAAAGGGCTATCAGCAACCCAAGGTCATCTGTGGCTGTTCTCACTGTTTGTTGCTGTTGCTGGTAGCTGATAAACGTCTGAATAACAGGAGCAGCAAGGGAAACGCACGTGTGGCTTAATCCCGTTTTTGCAATATGCTCCCTGCCAAGCTGTACCAAGAGCTCTTTGCCTGCAGAGCAGGAATGGGCTTATATATCCAACCAAACGGGACCAGAGGGACTCATTAAACTCCTAAAAATGACCTCAAACAGTTTTTTTTAATTCTCTGAAAATGTCACTGGTTTGCATTAGAGTATCTCAGGGCTTTCTAGAGCTTGGCTGAATTTTGGTGCATTCTCTCAGTAGAACAAATCTACCTCCAGTTCTGCATTGTGATGTCATCCTAGGCTATTTTTTCTTTTACGTGAAGCAAAGTTGTTGTTATCCCACAAATGAATATTGCCCCTCCTAGGGTAAATGCTAAAATTTGGTTGATGTTTGCCGTTAGGTAAATACCATGACAGTAAGAAAAGTCAAACCAGAAATCCTCATCGTAGCGAGATGTGACATAGGGTTCCCCGCTAGCTCGGGGTCACCAGCTCAGGTGCATGCTAAGCCGTTCATTTCTTTGCAGTGTGTACATCAACTGTGTGTGTGTGAAAACTCGGCAGTTTGTGGTTAGCTTTTCCTGTGAACAGTGAGCGAGTACTGAACAGGAGGGTCTGAAGTCACATTCAGTGTCACCTGGGCTACTACTGTATTAAATAGTATAATGTAATATGATAATGGAAACATTCTTAAAGATTGCTTCCCAGAACTGTTTTGGGATAGATCTCAGCATCTTGGCAAGTCTCCAGCTGACAGAAAGCTCATTTCTCCTAAACAGTGCCTGTAACCAAATGGCTTAGATTGCTTTGATGGAAGAGACGATTCCCTCCAGGGATATACGCTTGGCACAGTACCTAGGTTGACCTAGTAGCTGGAGTAGGGAGTGTTTTGGAAAGAGGGACCCTAGACAGATCTTAGAAAGTTTAACTTTTTGCAAACTTCTGACGACTCCTTAATGAATGGGAAACTGCTGCATTGCTCTCTTCTCCCCTCTTCTCTGTAGGTAATCATTTCTCTCTCTTTCTTTTCTCCATCCATCTTCCTTTTCTCTTCTGCCCCAGTATTAGAAAGTTTTATTCTGTCAAACAGTTGAGAGATTTTGGTTGTCTCTGCCTTTTAAAGTTCAGCCCATTAGCTCAGAAAGTTTGCTATTTCTGCTTCTGTTAACACCTGAATATCTCACAAACATCGTTACTTCTATTCTTTTATTAAGATGTGAATCAAGTTGGTTCTGTAGTCTCCTCTTTTGCTGGTTTTACAGCAGTGTATTTTAATTGTCTTTAGTTGAGTTTCTTCTGGTTATGTAAATGCAAAGAAGGGAGAAGCAGGCTTGGTTTTGGCAGTAGTTGTGTTTTTTAAAGGGATGGAAGGTGTCTGAAGGGGGGCAAGACCTTTGAGAGAGAGAAGTATTAGGTGACAAAGCTTACATTAATATCAGACAAGAAGAAAACTTCTTGGTCTGATTCTGCTTTCGTTGACACCGAACTTACACTGGTGTAAATTCGTGAACTTCAGGTGGATTTACTTCTGAGAGTGAGATCAGGATTGGCACCTCTTAAATCACTTAGGTCATGCTCCATAATTCATTTGCAAGCTCCTTTAATTAGTCGCAGGTAAGCCCAGACTTCCTGGAGTTTGCTGCCTCCCCAGACGTGGGCTCTGCCTGCGCCCTGCCGCGCTCCCGGGCTCCAGCCCCCCGCTCGCTCTCTCGCCGCGGGAGTACGTGGCCGGCGGAACGCGGGTCGGGGTCCTCCCCCCAGCCTCTCCTTCTGCCGAAAGCTGGAGGGGGGCGGGGGGGGGGTGTCGGCTCCTGGCACTCCAGGAGTCGCTCTGTGGGAGAGCCGAGCCGAGGCGGTCGGTCGGTCGGTCGGTCCGGCCGCCGCGCGTTATGTAAGGGCGCAGGGGCTGCGGGCCGGCCTGACTGACAGGGAGAGGGGAAATTCCTGGGGGAGGGGGAGCGGGAGCGGCGCTGCCCTGGAGCCGCTGCCAGCGCCGGCGGCTCCCGGAGACCTGGCGAGGAGAGCGGCTCTGGAGAAAGGGGAACAGCCCGGGAAGGACGCTGCCGGGGAGCGGGAGGAGCGAGCCGGGCGGCGCGGGCTGCTTTCCTCGGTGGCGCACGCCGCCTGGGAAACGAGGGGCAGCGACGGCGGTGCGAGGGGACGAGGAGCGAGCCCGGCTTCCCCTCTCCCGGCGCGGTGCGTTAGAGGGGGAGCCGGAGGGATGCGGGAAAGTCTGCCCCTGCCCGCCCTCGCCCCCTCGATGCCCCCGGCGCGGCGGCGGCGGCCCCGCCGACGGTCGCTGCCCCTTTAAGACCTGCTCGCCGCCAGTTCCACGGAGAGGGAGTGACCTCTGGGCTTTGACAGCTCCCCTAATAACTAGCAGAGCCCCGGCTCCGCCCCCGGCGCCGGATTGGTCGGCGGGCCGGTATGCCGCGCCCTGATTGGCTGGCCGCTTCCCCTGAGCGAACCTTTAGAACTCCGAGACACAATATTCTGTTACATTGTAGCAAAATGGCGACTGTCATTCACAACCCCCTGAAAGCGTAAGTAGGAATCAAAAATGTACATATTCCGCGTGGTTTAAATATGAAAAAAGGCGCCTTTCCGGCGCCGGCTGCCAGCCTGAGCCGGGTGCCGGCA
>VYXH01009750.1:51638-99771 GCA_013397275.1 Burhinus bistriatus | reverse complement strand
CGGCGGGAGCCGGTTGTCGTCTTCTGGATCGCGTCCTTTATTTTCCTTGTGGTCTGCAGCGCACGCCGTTAATCCCTGAAGGCATTAGGGAGAGTGGGATTTGGCACCGTATGTGGGGAGAGGAGCTGTCTTAACCTTTCTAAAACGACTTCTCTGCTAACGGGGGCAGCGCGCTTGCTAATAAAGCAGGGAAGCAGAGTACCTGGCGGTGACGCTTCGTTTGCACTTTCTGGCTGCGCTGAGTGGGTGTTTTTATACGTTTGAGTTTTCAGAGATGAAATTAGGGCTGCGAGGGTTGTTGGTAGGGGTGGTTGTTTTTTTTTTTTTTTGGTTGGGGTTTTTTTTTTTTTTTTTTTTTTTCCCCCGACTCAAGTCTCTCCGGCTGGAGTTGGAAAAACACTTGAAGGTTTTTCCAGGGATTCCTGCCGCTGTCTCCCTGCGATCCGGAGGAAAAGGAAAGCCTCGAGCTGGGAAGGGGTGCTGACATGTTTATCAGCTCTCCTGCTCCGTCCTGGCAGAAAACCTTTGCTTTCATTTACCCGTCCTCTCGGTAGCACCTTATGCAAATCCGCGGGGAGAGGGGAGCGCGGTTGTCAGGGGTTAATCAAAGCAGCCCGAGTACCCTCACGGGGGGGTGGTGTGGGGCTGATCACGCTCTGAAGACCGCGGGGAAGAGACGGCGTGCCCCCCGTGTGACGGCAGGTTTCATACTTGCGCTGGCGAGAGCAACTTCTGCCCGTTCCCCTCCCGGCCGTCGGGCGCTGCTCGGGCGCAGGCAGCGCACCCCGGGGACCGGGAAGCGCACCAACGGGGCCGCACCGCAGGGCTCCTCGCACCTGGCCTGGGAAAAGCCACCTACGTTTGTGCCATTGGCGAGTGTCGCCGGTGGCGAGGAAGCCCGGGCTGGGTGGCCCCTCCGGGGACGGCGGGTGAGAGGCGGGGAGTTCCCGGGGAGCGGCGAGCGGCCGCGGGAGCCCCGGCGGAGGACGGGACCTCGCCTCCTCGCCTCGCACTTCGTGACACCGTGGGGCTCCCAAGAGTCGCGGCGGTTCCCCGGAGAGGGCGGATCCTGCCGAAGGGCGGCTTGTGCCGAAATGAATCGGGGGCCCGATCCCGCTGCTGCTAAAGTCGGGGAGGGCAGGATTAGGCTCTTTATAATTAGCTCCCTTCTCCTCCCCTCGCCCCTGGGGGGTGTGAGAGGAGGAAACAATAGACATCAAGTGCTGGATTCGCTTTTCTCTGTGTGCCTTTTAAAGTACTAATGCTATGTGGAGGAAAAAGAATTGGTACTGGCTGTCTGACACCATCTGCATTTTTTATTAACAACTTGTTTAATAAAACATTTTATAATTTTCACTTATTCTTTAAAGTTGCTGATCGGGAAACAATACACATGTAAATAAATTATGCATGGGATAAATTAGGACAAAAGCAGTAGGACACATAATAGGGGAAGGGATGCAGTGCACTGTATTTTATCCTCATGTGTCCTTCCTGACAATGAAAGGGAGCTGAATGACATTTGCATTTCCTCTGTCTGCGTTTTGATTGTATCTCAAAACCCACAAACGCCCCCTACAGAAACTGGCCACACAAAGGTTTTGCTCTGAGATGGGGGACAATGTAGAGACTGAGAAATCCTAGCTCAGGTATCAAGCAGCTCCCTGTGTGTGCTTGTGCACTTAAGTGTGTCCAATATTCAGTTTATCTCCGGCACTTGGACACATATGTGGCCTTGTTCATGCTAGACTAGTCTCTCGGGATAATGTATTCCAATGTACCTGAGCATCTGTGGGAATACATTACACAGAATCAGTCAGTGTGTGGAGTCCCTGATTGATGATTGGTGCCTCCTTCCACTCAGCTTGCCTCTTGCTCCGTCTAGCGCTCTCTTCTCACTTTCTGGTCCTCTTTTGGCGCTTTCATCCCTTTGCTCTTCTCCACTTCCTCTGGTGATCCTATCAATAGACAGGACTACCTGTTATTTGTGCCATTTAATATCTTGTTGTTTACCAACATTGTGCTACAGGCAAAAATATCAGAGATATAAGTTTAACAGATCTGCAAGGGAAAGGCAGCAGGTGTCTGGATAAACACATTCTTCTTCATCTGTAGAAAAGGCAGTATTCAGATGGCTTTGATGGCATGGAGGTGGATTTGAAGTGCTGGATTTGTTGGGTTGTTTTTGTCTGTGTACCTGTACTTTTTCTTTCCATCTTCTTCTCCTTTGGATATCTTAATACGGAGACATTTGAGCGGTGCCTTAGAAGAAACAAATGCAGTTAAAAAAGTATTCTGAATTACTTCAAATGTCAGTCAGAAATCTCAATGGACTTTGTAAACATTAATTAATTAAACCTCTCAACACCCCTATGAAGAAAGGATTATTGCCTTTGTTTTATGGATGGCTAAACTAGGGCAAAGTGGTTCAGAAACTTTCTAATTCAAAAATCAAGTCTATGCAGCTGTTCAACTTCCAGTCTTAGCATCTAGTCCTGTTTCCTCGATCTCTGCCTTATTAGCGATGTGCATATGGTACCATAATGCATTTAATGTAATTAAGACGTAATTTACAAAGTCTTATCTAGAAGCAGAGCTGGTTTCCCGCACCCCTTCTCTATCTTTACTCCCACAGCTGACTTTTATTTCAGGTTGTCAATTAAACATACTCACTGGAACATATGTTAGGCTATTGCCTTTTCTGCATGTGAGATTCCCTCATGCCATGTAGCTCTGCCTGGATGCTCACCAGAGGAGCTGTTGCCTTCCAGTAGTTTGGCCTTGGAGTAGCAGTGCAGGTGCTCTCCCTTTCTTTTGCTCAAGACAGCCTCTGGGACAAAAGAGACTAACTCAGGCTCAATTGCTAGGCTAGGTTGCTTGCATGCTGGCTGTATTGTAGAATAACTTTGACGTGCTTGGGGACACTTATTCCCTGCCAGGTGTTTGGGGACCAGAGCATCACTGACTTGTGTGCGCAGTGCTAGAGCTGACCTTATAAACCCTACCAGGCCTATTCTTTCTCTGTGTTCCTGCTGCAAACACACAGTAGTGGTCAGTTTTCCAATTGCTGTACCTTCTCAGATAAAATTGCCTTGACAGCCGGCTCCAGCCCCTGGGCTGCCAAATGACCATCCTTGTGATGATGAATTCTGTGGCATGAGACACCTGTGAAGAAATGGTCTGTGCTTGCATCCCTGTTTCATGTCGGCAACAGACCAGCGGGACTCTTGGGGTCTTGTACGGCAAGAGTATTTCATTAGTGATAACTCTGGCTTGAATTCAAGCTGGGGACTCTTAACTGGAAGGTCCCGTAGCCCATTATGCGTCCCTGAAACAGCCCTACATCCTGATTAAGTGCTGATGAAGACTCATTTTTTTTTGGCTGTTGTTGCATAAGCATCTGGTGGTTGATTTTTAATATTAAAGTGAAAGTATAATGTGCAGTGCTGCTTTCAGCAGGTGGAAGCAATAAGATAGACGGAGAGTTAGGTTGCCAGTTCAGTGTTTATAAGTGATGTGGAGGTGATTTTAATGTGGCTTTGCAGAAGCGAATTTTCTTCTGCTTGACAGAACAGGGTTGTTGGGCACATTAAATCACGTACCAAAATCTCTACAGCATTTCCAGTGTGGCTCTGATGTCACTTAAAAACATAAATGAGCCCTAGCATGACACATTTCAAACCAAAACTGTTGTCCACATGAAAACTGTATTTTCTGTATCTCAGCACCAGCTTTCAGAGAAAATGAGGGATGAATGTTATTGTATTTACGCAAGGAAACATAAGCATAAAAGCAAAGTCATTGGGAGGCAGAGAAGCCAAGTTAAGAAGACCTGAGGATACACTGGTTTGAATATGAGAGAGTCTGATAAATAGTATGTTACTAGTTACAGTGTTATGTCTGGTTCCATGAGTTGCTTGTGCATGATTAATTGTTGCAGTGCTTTTGTAATTTTGTTTTGTTGGTGTTCCAGCCTTTCACAGTCTGTCCAGTTGTGTGGATGGATAAAGGTTATATCACAAAATTGTCGCTGAAAAAAAAAGTTTTAAAAATGTATTATTTGTGGTGTGTGAAGGCAGTGTTGAACTATCTGGGTTGTGCTACAGAGGCCCAAAGGTATATTTTTTTGCAGGGTGTAATGATTTCAAGGTAAGAACATGTGCAATGGGCTGGGTGCATAATGCCTGTTAGATAGGGTTCACAGTGTCCGAGTGGGAATAGTTTACCCAGACCATGCAGAAATCTGGTATGCAATGCAAAATGGGGCTCTGTCTTCAGTCTGAGTCATGGTGGAGGTAATGTGGCTCATCCTTTGTGTAGCCTAATGAAAATTGATTTCTTCCTCTGCTTTCCTAAAACTGGAAGTGTGGTATTTGGAGGTTGCGCTCAAGAGCAGATTTTGTCCATCTTGTATATCTGTCTTCCGCAATTTATGACAGTTGGCTATACCTCTGCTGTCCTGAAATGAGGCATTCCAATGCCCCCATTGGCTCCGAATAAACCATCTTTTAGGATTATCATTTGCTGAATCTGGTGTTTTCTCACTCTGGTTTGTCTTTCATGTCAGAGCTGAATTTCTTTGCTTGGTAGATCAATTTTAGAATCTTGGTATTTATTCTGGGCTCATCACTGTGTTGTCTGTATGTGATGTTGCCTTGAGCAAGAACCATCCCTGTATTGTTTATCCCTGAGGACTTGTAGGAGTGGAATGAATCTGTTTTGGGAGTTGACGTTTTTCTCCCTTGGACAGACCGACCTCTGATGTGAGGATCCCCTGGCTGGGGTGACATACTCCCACGTGCGGAGAAGCAGCACCAAGGCAACGTTGCTTAAGGCCTGTTCTGAGGGCTTCATTAGGACTGTACTGCTCTTCTGCCTTTGCCTGGCAGTTTTTCCCGGAATGCAGAGACTGAGGTGTGCTAATCGTTTCCTTAGCGCAGGTCCCAGTTTTAGCACTGGTTTGTTTCTTTTAAGGAAAGTTATCTCATCAACACAATCTAAAAGAAAGCATAATTTTAAAATCCCTTTTTTTTTTTCCCTTTTTTTTTTTCTTTTGACAAGATTTTTCAGATGGAAGTGTTTCTTTCTTGTCTTTAAAAACTTCTCTACAATTTGTGGAACAAACCCAAATACACTGGACTAGTGCATGAGAAGCAGAAAGTAGTTTTCCTTTCTTCTTTCTTATTTCAAAAGAAAGAACAGAAATGCCCAGTGTATTTTCACTGTCTAAACTGAGTGACATGTAACACAAATATAGTGAGTGCTTGAATACTGAATGTTTAAAATTCGTATTTATCTTTACTAGCCTAAATTATTAGAGGTATGATACTTCTGTTTTAATTGTTATATATGGTTTATTTCCCAGCAGAGCATATTTTAACCACAGATTCCCAGCAGATGTCTCAGAGAAGAATAATGCAGTGTCTCAACAGCTGCTGGCAAATATCCTTCTCACACCCCCATCCCCTCCAGTATGGGAATAGCAGGAGTATGTCAGCGTGTGTCTCAGTTTTTGGGTTACCTGCCTGAGCCGGGTGCGGTCAGAGAGTTGCACTTCCAGCCACATGGAAGGTTTTACTGGCACCCCAGCGCTGTCTGAGGGGAGGCTTCACAGGGAGTCAGTGGAGCAGCGAGAGCAGGGCAGGGACGGGTACTGATGAGTGTGCTCTAGGTGGCTGTGATCAGCAGCGTGTGCTTGCCAAATCCTGAGTCATTAATTTCGCGTTCTGCTGAGCCGTAGCTGGGAGAGAGTCCCCTGCTCAGGTGTTGATGGGGACACTGACTACCTCAGTGTTGGTATTCTGGTGAGAAAGGCTGGAAGTGATACTTAATATTGCAGTCCCTTGTGACAGAACTGATCCAACCTAACTGAGGATCATCTCCCCATTCATACAACGTCATGGGTTGTATCAGTCTTTGACATCTGATAATGCTGTTCTTGCTTTCTGATAATTTTTATAAATTAATATAAAATACCAACTGTAACATGCATATGAAATCTTAGTATGCAAAAGAAAGGAACCCCGCATAACTTACAGTTTCTCCTCCTTGTTTCTTCTCAGATTCCCCCTTGTGATACAAGATACAAGGCCTTGGTTAAGATGTTGTGCTAAATTCTCTACAAACACACAGCTTAATGCTCCCTGCCTTTTAGGTCTCAAAAATCTAAATAGGTTGGACAGTGCAAAGAAAATCAGGTGCAGCACAGTGAAATAAGGCCATGCCCTGAGTTGGTTAATTCCAGTCTGCTCTACCGCATCAGCTGGCAGGGTTGATTTGATCTGATCAGATGCGGGCATGCTACTTCTGCCAAAACGCAAAGTACAGTGCTTATGTTGCTTTTATGCTTTGAGTTGGCTTCGTGCTAGCTACAGGAAGATAGATTATGCCTGTTGGAACAAAATTTCCTCTTGAAAATGTTTTGGGTGCTTTTCATGTTTTGGAAGAGTAAGTGAACACCAGTTCAGTGCTTTGTGTCATGTGGCTGTGAAATTTTTGGTCTGGTTCTAGGAACTTTGCAGTTTCAAGCGTTCCTGTGGATCCACAGCCTAATGTGATCAGTCACAGAGTTGGGAGAAAAACTGAAATGGAGTTACAGCCCAGATAGATAGTTCACTATCCAGTGAACAGAGCTATAGGGAAACTTGCAATGGAGACACAAAGTTAGTATTATTTCTTCAAGGGAAAAGTAATGTCCGTATTTCCATTTCCTTCAAGAACAGTTCTGAAGAAAGTAATCCATGGATTTGTGACTATTCAAGTATTTTGATCTCAATATTGTTTCCTGAGAGACTGTGTTTAGTCAAAGATGGGGACAAATATATTTTATGTTTATGATTACTTAAAACCCTATGCAATCTGAAGAAGGAATAATGGAAACAGTGGTTCAGAAAGCTGTTTTACTGCTAAACTCCTTTGGTCTTGACCATGAATAAAACCTGCATGATGTTTGAGGCTGCTATCCTCCTGAGTGTTCAGATAAATCACTCACCAGTGTCCAATATCGGAAATTATAACATGAACCCACTTGTATCTACAAGCTTACCGTGATTGCTTTTGCTTTTTTTTTTTTTTTTTTGAAGCTTTCCCTGTTTTCTTTTTTTTTTTTTTTTTTTTTTTTTTTAGCTACTAAAGGGTGTTTTGAAGACTGTAGGTTTTTGTGTTTTCTATGAATTGTTTATCCTTGAAGTTTTCAGTTCATTAGCATATACCTGTTGATGTGAAATATGGAATAAATCAGGGGCACAATTTTAATTCAGAGATTAGTACCTTTTATAGTTGGGGCAGTGCAGGTTAAGAGTCATGTGAGATGTGATGGGTGAGGGTTGGTGATGGGAAGACTCAGCAGTGAGCTCTTTCTCCACAGGTGTGGAGAAACCCTCTCAGCTGCAGCACTGAGATACTTGGGCTGCTGCTTCCTCATATCTGACCGACCCTTTAATTTTTAGGAGGTGTTTCACCAAAAAGGATGTGCCCCTCTGTTAATTTCATGATGTTAGTCCTTGGTGATCAAATGGCATGTGGATGAAAGCTATGTTAATACCTTAATAGAATGGGGCCCCGAAGACTTCTCACTTCTGTCTTCTCCTATGCTGATACAAATGAATGGGAACTCGATCAAGTTAGCTGGTGTTATGTTGATGGCAAACAGGCATTCATGAAGTCAAAATCTAACCAAAAACTGTTGATGGGGGAAGTGTGTGGCAAACCCTTCTCAATTTGCTGTCACCAGATCTGTCACGTGTTTTTGTTGATAGTCTCAGCTAAATGTTTTATCTTCTCCTAGCTTTCCTCTCCCTCGTCTCCCAACCTCTTTCCCCCATTGGCCTCTACAAGCGCAGTCCTAGCTGTTGATTTATCAGGGCAGGCTAGCTCAGCACTGTGTGGAGATTGCTTTTAATTAACTCTCTTCGTTTTTTCCAACCTTCAGGGAGCAGCAACCCTTTAATGATTTTAATATTTTATCTGGATTTATATCCACCTTATGTATTGTTTGTTGCTCTGCTTCCTCACATGTTCTTCCTGAGTCTTTTCCCAACATAAAATGTTTGTTTCAGGCCCCTCATACAGGATGAGGAGGAGAGTTTTTAATGGCTTCCTACCGTGGTGTTTTGGAGGAGGATGGGGAGTATGAGGTGATGCATTTTGGCGCTGTCTTAGAGCAAGACTCACTTCAGTGTTCTGCCTCTGCACAGGGAGAGGCAGCTTTGTTTTGTGGTTGCAGCATGGCAGATCAGAGCCCGCTGAATTGAATCTGACCTCTGACTTGTTGTATGGCATAGATAAGTCATGAGCTTATTTTCACAGTTAGGTATGACTCTCATGCTAATCAGGCTGAGTGGTGGAGGCACTAATGTGATTACCTGTTGCTAAAATGTAGTTAAGTTCTTGTGCATGAATACAGGTCTAAAGGAGAGTCCTTCTTTACCTGCAAAAGACTACCTTTGCCTACTGTGAGTAGCTCTACCAAGTGAGGTTTCTTCAGACTGAGCAGAAAGCAGCTACGTAAAATTTCTCCCACCTGGAATTTTCTCTTTACGTATCCTACAATGAGGATTTGAGGAGGTTCCAGCATGAAAGAATTAGGAAAAATCTATGTTATTTGTAATGTAAAGTATGTGGCACTTTCATGCCAGAGCAGGAAGATGCTTTATAATCATGCTTAAAGTAAGCATCACAGTCTTTTCCATGGGATTATTTTCTCCATTATTCTGATGGGAGGAATGGCATGCACTGACTGACTTGGTGATGGTCACACTAGTCACACTGTCAACCATTGACAGAATTGGAAGTTTAGAAGTCACATTGCTTTGCTTTTGGTATTGAGTGTTAGACAGCACACGAGTGATGTGTTGAAAGTGAATGGGAATCCTTCCTTGGTAGCCCTTCCATGGCTGAGCTGAAATTAGAGACATGGAGGAAGAGTGGGAAACCGAGTTAAGACTGTCTTCCTTGTTCTGATGGAAGAAGTTCACCGATAAATATCGCTAAACCATCCTTAATGGCAGCGGTTTATGCCTAGAGCTGATAAAGGCACTGTTGGGGTGCAAAGATTTTACCATGGAAATGAACCAAGTGGCAAATAGGTTTCCATTTCAAAATATGCATGCTGCACACCAGACAGTCTGTTCAGTACAATTCATGCGTTGAATTCAAAGTCACTGGTGTGAGAACAGTTTGACTCAATTTATTTTACAAGGCTACTTGTAAGTATGTGTAAGTGTGTTTAAAGCCCCTTTGTTAAAAAGGCAGAAGAAATGAAGAAGTGCCCAGATCTAGTCCTTCCTTACTGAAGAAAGTGACTCCGAGACACCAGCTGAAAGGAACACAGTCATGGGTGCTACTTATCAAAATATGGGCAGCGCATCACTGCATAAGATCACCTACGTCATCTGGTCTGTGGTTTGTGTTTTTGTCTTTCTTATCTTCCTCTGCAGACCACTTTACTTTAAAAAAATAGTTGTTTGGGTGTGGTTTTTTCCATGTTGTTGCTGCGATTCCACAGTAACTAACTCCTGGCATTCTTATCTGACCAGATTGCAAATGTATCTGGTTCAGGTATCCATTCTGCTGAGTAGATCTGAAAGTAAATTCCCTCCTCCCCTATTATTAACTTTCTAGTTTTGTTTCCACAACTAACTTATCCACAAAGTTCTAGGGTTAGGAGAGGCTCTCTCTCCTGACACGTCTTCCGTATTCCTCACTGTTAAACACACACCAAGCAAAGTTGAAACCTGGCTGGCCCTCAAAGGACAGTCTATTTCCCAGACTGCTTTTTCCAGCTACCTTCTCCTTCTTGCACCCCTTGGAGGGGAAGAGGAGGAACAGATGAGGGATGAGCACACGGCCTTTGGGAAGGGCTCTGACCTGAAAATGGATTGCAATTCCAGCTGAAGGGTTCCTTCCCTTGGTAACAGAATTGCACGCCTGGGCTCTGAGCTTTTGCATTAATTCCATCTCTGCTAAAGTTTCCCAGTCAATTAACCATGTCCATCTCCTGCTCTAGCAGCCACATGTGCCTTCTGTGCTGCAGCAGGGTTTTGGAACAGTAACTCCCTGCAGCCTTTGCTGCAGCAGTTTTCCTCCAGCAGCTTCCCTCAAGCATGGTTATCAATCAGGACCTGTCAGGTTTTTCCCTCCGACACATCTATTTTCAGGGCTGTAGGACTTTGACCTTTTGCTTTTGTCTTTATAAGTACTATTTTTTTCCAATAGGGACCAGCTCAAATGCTGAGTATTAGGTCTTTACACTGATACAAAAGCTGCATGAAAATTTCAGTCTTGGTGTGAGGAGACTTTGCTAAACCTGGGTATTTCTTTTGGCTTCTGTCCTTTTGCCTCCCTTGGGTTTTAATTTTTTATGTCAAAAAGGCCTCATTAAGCTGGCCAGTAGTTCTTGTGTGGTGTTCCAGGCAGCACCGGCAGTGCAGAGGTCTCCTCTGAGTAGCTGACTAACAGGACTGGATGAAAGAGTAGTGAGTTCTTGGAGGCTGAAGTGTCTGGGAGATGCTCATCCATGGAGTTTTACATAGACTACCTTTGAAGGGAATTCTGCGCACACCTCTGGAAGAATGGTTTGGATGCTGGCACTAGTGGTTACTTGGCAAAGCACTTAAGGGGCCATGACAGTGGCTTGAACATGATTTTCTTGCATGTTGTACTACCATCAAAGGTCAGGTTGAGTAAGAGTGCCTATTAAAGCAAGAGGATATGCTTAATATCTTGTCTTGAACATGTGGGTGAGCCTGAGCCTGTTTATAGTGAGTAGGTACCTATATCATAAAGGCTGCCGTCGCAATTGGCACTAATTGGTTCCTGTGTGGGTACTTTCAGATGAGAAGATGAAGACCAAATTGGCCACAGAGGCTCAATTAATAGAAGTGTAGGTTTAAAAGAGGGTTCCTGGGTCTTACGTCCAGTCCCCTGGTACCATGTCAGATAATCCCTTTCATAAACTGAAAAGTCCTTGTCTTAAATCCCCACTTGGACTGTTTGCTCCCGTTACTCCTCTTGGGAGGGTTCCAGAACCCACTGCTTGGATGGCTGGAAATAGCATTTTAATCCCTAGCCTAGCCCTACTTGTGACCAGTTTATGCCCATTTGTTCTGGTGCCAGCATAGAGTTGTTTGTTTACATGCTATTGCTCCCTCCATGTCTTCCTCTCCACTATCGTGCATTTGTATGACGCTATTATAAGCCCTCTCAGTCTTTGTTTTGATATACTAAACTGTCTGTGCTATCTTTTCCTTTCCTTTGATCACTGGAGTCTTTATTGTCTTTGCCTTCGGTACTCCAGCTTGGATTACTCACATTCAACTTCCTTGAGTGTGAGTAGACAGACTTGTACTCTGTTCCAGGTGAGGTTTTGCCACCTACAATAACTTTAGTTTTTACTTCTTCTGGGAACACCTTGCTTTTGCATTTGTTTGTGGTTGTATTGTGCTGGTGGTTCATAGTCATCCTGTGGTAGACTGATCCTCTTACGTTTCTTCTCCTGCCCTTTCAGCTGTTGTTGTTGAGATTATGATCTCCAGGGTATTAAGTGAAATTTATACTGAATTCACTCCATCTAATCCTTCTTGCCTGATATTCTTAATTTCCTTGATGTCCCTTCAACTTGTGTAAGTGGCTAATTTTTATCAGCACGCATGCTTTTTGTGCCAAGGTCATTAATGGGAATACTGAATAAGATCAGTCCCCAGACCAATCCTTTCTAGAACTCCAGAAGTAACCTCCCATCAGCCAACTACTGTCTCTGTTAGGATTTTACTCGTGTTCCACCCTCTTTCAGTGGTTTTTCAGTCATATCACCATTCTTGTACTAATCCTCATCTTCTCCATTTTCAGTAATTTTTCATATAGTACTGTATGAAACATTTGCTGAAAGTCCAAATAGCTAAGAAGAAGGTGTCTAGAATAACTGCATCTTATGAAAGCAAGATGTCAAGTTACTCTGGCACAAGGTATGGGTCTTGCATCTTAGTAATTTCCTTGTTCAAGAGTGTCCTTGATCATTTTGCACTTAAAAAACTGCTTATGCGTAAAGTCTGGCTCAGTTAGCCTTAGTGCAGTAATTTGCAAAGTTTGTGTTCTAAAACAATTAATTTTATTTTGTGATATAGTAGTAACTGTGATTTGCAGTATCTGTTTAAAGAACTTACTAGGAGATGTATGGTTTCAGGTCGCAGTTCTTGGGCAGAGACTCTTCAGAATTTATGCCTTGACTGCACAAATGTCTTTGTGGCTTCCACCTCAGTCATCCCACTGAAGCACAGCATTCCTTTAGTTCTTGGCCTGTATCTACATTATATTTAATCTATGTACCATTCTAACTGCAAAACAGCTGAACTTTCTTTGATCGCTTTTATTTTGATGTCTGAAGAATATTACTATTTTTTAATAGCTTTTGCAAGTTCTAACTCTTGACTTTGGCAACTCTCCCTATATTTCCTGACCTTTAAGATCCAATTTTTTCTTCTGTTACTACTGTTTTCTGTTCCTGAAGGGTGTCGGTTTAATTCTGTTGTCCTTTTTCAAGGTAATTATTCAGCCAATAACTTCTCCAGTCTTTCCATAAGAGTTTCAAACAATTCTTGCATTTTTCTCGTAAATAAATTCCCCAAGTTCTGCTGTATTCCACTCCTCCCATGCTTAAGGAGCAGATTTGAAACATTCAGGAACAGGTTTGAAGCACTTGGTGATGGTGATGGGAATTGTACAATTTTGTACCTATTCTTGGACTGCAGAAGACTTAGGCCATGTTGATCTAGGGCAAGCAGGGGAAATTCTGCTTAATATTGAGTTGTTTTACTTAATTAGATCATGCCTTACTGTGGCTTTTAAAAGTTTGTCAATGCAAAACAATGTTGCATCTTTCCCCAGAGTTGCAACCATTAAGTAAAAATCCAAACGAGCAAGATAAAGCTGATATTTTTCTTAAATGACCTTGTTCCATTTTTCTCTGATGTTACTGGTCTTATTTAGAGAAAACTGCGTGTGTGCATAATCTATGTATATTGGTGTGCGTGTATAATATAAGAAAGAAAGAATGTATTTACAGATGGTGTTTAGGAAAACATGGTATTGTTTGTTAATCAATGTCTTGGCATTTTAAACTTTTTCATATACTTCTTACTGATTTATAGCAGTGTATGATTCAACTTTTTCCTACTGGTCAGTTTCAAAACCTCATATAAATAGGAAAAAAATGATATGTATATACATACTATTTTTTTTCTTACTACAGGGCTCTGGGAACTTTTAAAATATTACAGTACTCTTTGGATCAATGCATATCCCAGCAATCCCTTGCATAAGTGACCTAAAATCGTGTGATCAAACCTCTTCTCCCCTCCCCATCCCCAGAGAGATATTTGTAATTAGATAAAATGAGGACAGAATATGCATAAGTATCTGTTATGCTGGGATTCCTGCCCAGAAAGGAAACTAATGGCCTGAGCTGGCCATAATCTTTTGCACCCTGTGTACTATTGACGAGGCTACGGCTTGAGATGTTGGGAGTTCAGGAGCAGATTTTTGCTGCTGTCTTATGGTAACCTTTCTAAATTGACTGTTTTCCAAAACAAGGGGAATTACACAGCCTATATTTTACTTGTCATTCATTGTCGGGGACATTTTGCTTGTAAGAGAGGGTCTGATTCTTCAGTCTCATGCCTAATGCAGTGGAAGTGAGTGTAAATTACTGCCTCTGTGGTTTGGAAGTGTTTCACATTCACTTTTCCAGGATGTAAATGACCACATGAAGTGCAAGACAGTGGAGAACTAGGACTGAAGTTGTTGGTTATTTTTTTCCGTTTCATCTAGCAATTACTGCTTATCTCTGGTACTTCAGAGGGAAGGACAGTGGGGTTCTGGGGGCAAATTCAGCTCTCTTCTCAAACTAAGTAGCCTCTCTGAAGTCCGTGTGACAGGTTGCCTGGTATTGTGATACTACACAATGCAAGAGGATCAGATAGGTGGCACTTCAGAAATCTGGAGGCTGCTTTATGTACTGTTGCCATTTCCTTCTTTCTCCCAATGCATATGGTAAGTGTCAGTTCACCCCTCACAAAATTCTAGTTTTTTCCGTCCTCTCTGAGATTTGTCATTTTAGTCTTGTGACCTGGCAACACAACCACTGGGCACTTACAAATCTGTCAGTCTTCCTTCGATATCCCAGTCACCAGTAAATCCACTGATGAAAAGCTTTTCTTGGAGCAGGTGGGCAATCTGCGTGCTAGTCTTCCTCTCTTGCTTTGCTTCAGTGTCCTTGAAGCAAAGGAGTAAATATCAGTGAAAGTAAGAGAAGTATTTTGATAAAAGGAGGGGCAAGGTCCTGTAAAAAGCATGCCCTCCTGCACATTCCCAAGGAAGGTATCTATCCAGCGTTTCCATTGCTTTGCCTGGTGTAGCTAAATCAGGAAGTAAGAGAGCCAAGGCCATGCTGAAATGTGATTCTTTTTTTGAAATTATGTCCAGTTTGGCATTTTTTTGAGCTGAGGAAGCTTGGCTTGCTCTCCTTTTCCTCTCACAGTAATTTGCAGAGTGGGAGATTTGGGGTGAATCTCTGTTTTCTGTGCTTACAAGGCAGCAGGAGCTTCTATGGTGGGGCTGGAATGTGTTGTTTCAACACACTGAATGTGAAAAAAAAACTTTAGCTTCATACAGACTGTGGTTTTTGTTTGTACTCAGTCAGTGTGATTTCACTGAAGTCCAAAAAGTTATGCCAGTGTGAGAGACAAACCAAGTCTATGTTATTTCAAGACAACTGTATTACCAGAGAAAATTCCTTTTATTTCCCTCCTTACATTTTCAGAATCTCCCTCCACCTCAGATATTCAGTAGTGCCTGATGCTTATAATTTGGCAGGAAATACTGACATCAGCAGCCACCTATGAGATCCTTAGCAGAAGGACGCTTAACATGCAGGACAGACAGCAGATGACTTCCTAGTAACAGGGATGGGTCAGAACAAAATCCCGGATCTCAGTACTTCTTGCAAGCTTTGAAGATTGAATCTGGATCTGAAGTTAAATCTCTTTAATGGACAGGATCCAAACACCCACATGCTTTGGCAGAGCTCAGATCCAAGTTTTGTCTACCTAAAGAATCGAGGTTCTGTTTTCATGTAGATTCTTTTACTAGTGAGAGGCAAGGGAAGGGATAAGACAGAAAATATGACACATTGGCAAAATTGTTTTTCAATACTATGTTTTTCAAAGTTTTTTCCATGAGGCGTCAGTAGCTCTTAAAAATCGCAGGAAGAGCGTACAGTTGTCAATGAGCCAGAATCATTAAATGCTTTTAAATATTTGAGTTGGGTTATTCCTTCACCTTTCTTTCTCACAAACATGTCTGGTAAAACTCCCGTGATGAAAACACTTGCTTGGGGAGGTGGGAATAAAATCCTTTTCAGCAAGTAATGATGGTGACATTTTAATCACATCATAACAACACTGTTAGCAACAATTTATGTTTGGCATTGAACATATACACAACATTTGTTCTTTTATACAGTATTGGTATTACATAGTAAAAATAGCACAATTGCAAAACTCATTTGTTACCCTTGTGCCAACTTTGTTCAACTGACAGTTGCTGTTTGAACTTTTAAAGCAATGTTTCATCCATATGCTAATACCAACTGTACGATTAATTCTCTCTGCTTTCAGATGATCCTCTTGTGCCCTACAACCCTACATGGTATTTATGTCCCAGTTCAAGATACCTGCAAAACTGTTTCTGTCAGATAAGCTGTGCTCACCCTGAGTGGTTCCATACTTTGAGATGGTAAACAGCAGCCTCAAAATAGTAGCTGAAGAAAGATGCCCACAGCCTTTAAATTTTGCAGTACATTCCTACCGAGAAGTTTGTTGTAGGCACTTAATTTAACTGAGCCGTTTCAGGATGGTGCTGTTCAGAAATTTTCATCTTTCTAGTAAGAAATGTTTTGGATGCTGTATATTCTCTCTGATTATTTGCTGTCTGTGAAGGATACTTATTGTATAATTTCTCAGTTTAGTTTAATAGCAGGCTTTTGATTTTGGAAAAGAAAGAAACAAAATCAAGAGGGCAAAAAAAAGACCAAGAGCATCCATAAATGAACTGTACAAGTGGTGTTACGTAGTAACAGGTGGTACGCAGCTGGCATGGAAATCTCCGCTGGATCACACTAAACTAGTTTTGGATTAACAAAGTCAACCCCTGCCCCCCCCTGCCCCCAGCAAATGGGAAGGGGGAAGAACTCTCTCCATGTGAAATGGTGCTCTCTTGGGTAGTTACTAGCTGGGAACAGGATGACATACAGATAGACCTGCTGCTGCATCCTCCCGGAAGGTTAGAATTCAGCCAGAGAAGGCGCAAATAGATTTTATTTTTAAAGCTTTTGAATTCTTCCTCTTTCCTAAGGTAACAGTTAACCACACTTTATTTTAGGAAGGTTGTTATTGTTTTCTGTATTTACTTCTTAACAGTTTCTCGTGTGCGGAACTTAAAATGGGTAAGAAAGAATCAATATGCAAGAGTTTGTGTGTAGTCTAGAACCTGATCCCAGAGGGGGGAATCAATGGGCTTTCACACCGCGGAGGGCATCAGAGGGGATACACTTGGAGAGACCAGAGAGAAGCCAACAGTGCCATTGATCCCTAAGAGTACCACTCATCTAGGAGTTATGTGGAGTGGTTTTGTTTTCTGACAGGCCCGCTCAGAGTTTCAATGTTTCCTTTTCCGTATTTATAAACATATATAATATGACAGTGAACTTGATTGTCATGACTGATATTAGACCAAATCCTTATTTGTTCCAAGACACCATTAAAAAGAGTCATGGGGCCAGTAGCCCTGTGCTTAGTTGGAGATCGTTTGAACAGTGATGAAAGTTACTTCATAATAAAATTGTAGCTACACAGTGCTTGTGTGAGACATTTGTTTTCCTGCTTTAAGTTGGCAGCACTCTTATAGCAATAATTATTACAGAATCACTCTTCAGCATGCTTATGCAGGGTATCACCTACTCTGGTTGCACTGGTGCTCCCTGGGACTGCAGATGCCTGCACTCTGAAGAGACTTGGGGCTTCCTGGCAGTTTGCCTTTCCAAGGATGAGGGGCAAAGGCCAGTGCTATTCTGGCTATGGGGAAGGAAGAAGTAGTAAAAGCTGGAATGGAGAACTGGGGGAGGATGAGGCCTGCTTCTCCTTTTCTTGCTAGGAGGGTAGGAGAGATGGGAATGGCACCTGCAGCTGGGGAGCAGGGCTTTCTTCCGGTGGCAGCCACTCCCACTCAGCAGCCACCAGGACACTCAGCCCGGTTTTCAAATGGCTTTGATAATGTTCTTCTCTAGAAGCTTTTAAATAAACTAAGCTGCCTTGGGAAGTCCTCTGGAGGCACAGTTAGTTAAAACCCTGGAAACACAGGCTAGGAACAACTGGTCAGGTCACCTATGGAGGCCCAGCTGGATCAGTAATTGGGCCTGTGCTGCCCGATATTTGCAAATGATCTGGAGAAGAAAGTGGAGAGGCAAGTGGCAAACTCAGCTGATAATAGCAAGTATATTCCGTGTGGGAAAAACACAAGGTTGCTGTGAAGTGTTGAAGAAGGACCTCATGAAGCTGAATGATTTGGCTTATTAAAATGGCTGATTATGTTCAGTTTAGATAAATGTAAATTAAGGCATGTGGGGAAAAACGATCCCAAATTAATGTATACAGCAACGGGCACAGAGCTTGTTCCTGACACTGAAGAGAAAAGTTTTGGAGTTATAATAGATCTACCAAAATATGAGCTTTGTGCTCAACAATGGGGAAAGATAATCATAAGGTAAGAAGAAGAAGAAGAAGAAAGAAAGGGAGACAGAAAGGAAGAGACGCAGGCTGAATGTTAGGAGTTACTATTAAAGGAAAGAAAACAAATGTCTTTACTGTGACACTATCTAAATCCAAGGTTTGCTGCATGTTGAATACTTTGAGCAGTTTGGTCTCCTTGTCTTGAAAAGGATACAATAAGATAAAAGATGTACTGAGAAGGAAACAAGAATGATCAAAAGGAACAACTTCCGTATGAGGAATTACTAAATTGATTTGGGTTTTCCAGTCTGTAGAAAGATTTCTGACTCTCTCTATATGAGACAGGTTCATGAGATCAGCAGCATCATGGAAGGGGCAAATAGAGGATGGATGTTCATTCTCTCTCTTGAAGCCAGAAGTAAGGACATCAAATGAGATTATCAAGAGGCTGGTTCAGAAGGAACAAAAGGGGATACTTTTCCACTAAATATTAAATAAAGCTGTGGAACTCTTTACAATGGGATGTATGGGATATTAAATTCTACTTGGGTTCAAAAAGCGTCAACTTCACAGAAAGAAAATCCTTCAGTGGATATTGAATACCAAGATATCTGAATCACAGTTTGTCAGAGGTTGAGAGGATATACCAGTATATTTCCTGCTGAATATCACTGTATCCTGTCCATATTTTGTGCACCTCCTTAGGGATTCCTTACTGGCTGAAGTTTGAGACAGAGTCCTGGGTTAGATAGGCCTTTGGTCTGACCTGGTATGGCAGTTTTTATGTTTCAAGGGCTCTGGCAGTCACATAGTACTTAGCAGTGTTGCAAGAAAGGCCTTGAGAAGTTTCAAAATAAGAGACCCAGAAATGCAAGATGGAATTATGATTACTGACTGTATAACCAGAGCTTTATTTTGTTCTTTGCAACGTTCGCTTCTTCACGTCAACCCTAGGGGGAAATCTGTGTGCCAGTTCACCCAGGTCTTGCAACAACCTGAGACAACCTGTTTATTAAACATACGCTTTGGCTGCCATACAGAGGAAATGGCATGATCCAGACTGGTAATGCAGAGACTTGCATTTAGTTTCTGCCTACACCGTTGACTTGCTCTATATTTCCAGCCAAGTCCTGTACCTTATTGTCCCACTGTTTCCCTATGCAAAGAATAGATAAAATCCTTTATATCTCTTCTTGAAGAGCAGTTTGAGATTAATGGTTGTAAAGTGCTAAATAAGTGCTAAGAGTTGTGAGTGAATGCAAAGTGTTTGATACGGATTTGTTTAATGGACATCGCAGTTAAGAAATTTGCTATTTTCAATGCCTGTTCATAGGCCTCTCGTTCAGACTCGATAAGAAGTAAAACCTATATTCAGATTCATTCTAGAGGGAAAAAAATCCAAATTGGTTGTTTCTATACTTACTAGTTATTCATTGGTTTGGGGTGTGTATGTCAGAACTGGCGGAGTTAACCCCCTGGGAAATCTGCAGTGGTCTGATCTGACTAGAGGAAGCGCTATTTTTCTGTCCTTTCTGTCCTGTTGCACAGTTTCTTTTTGTTTTTGTGCTCTCACTAGGTCCCTGTTTATGGGATGAATTTTTCTAGTCATGTCTCAGATTCACAGGCATAGGTGACCTTTGCTCTTCCACGCGGCTCTCTTCCTGCTCCTGTGGCCACTTGCAGATGTGTCTTATAAGTTA
Source organism: Burhinus bistriatus (assembly GCA_013397275.1). Classification (NCBI taxonomy): domain Eukaryota; kingdom Metazoa; phylum Chordata; class Aves; order Charadriiformes; family Burhinidae; genus Burhinus; species Burhinus bistriatus. Next base: position 80,291 of record VYXH01009750.1, on the reverse strand, counting down.
TTATTTATAATGAAAGGCAGCCGATGGCACTTGCACATAAGGTGGTTGTCCTCTCCTCATGCTGTGCAGTAGCATACCTGAATCCTGATGAGAAGACAAAGAGATGCTCTTGTTCAAAATTAAATGTATCAGAGGCCCCAGAACTTGCCTTAGCATTTGCTGCTGAGCTAGATGGTATCAAATTTCAGGGAGACATGGAAAAAATTCTTGGTGTTCAGCTGTTGTGTCCCAGGTACCTGCTACTTGCTTAAATCAAGTTTCAGCAGCGAGGTATGTAGCATTGAACATAACAAATTCTGTTCCTAACCTTCTCTACACCACTGTAAAAACTGAATGGATTATTTAAGGCTTTCCTTCCTGTGGACCGACTAAAATCTGTCAGGAGAGGTGACTTGAATCTGCTTGATTTCTGAATTTCTGGGAAGTGGTTTGATTCCTGTCTCTTGTTGCTATTACACCTGATTGCTGTGGTCCTAATGGTGCCCTGGTATAGCTGGGGTATATGCGTATTTCAGCCCTGCCTTCTCTCTTTCCTCCCTCACCAGCCCCATTGCATTCCCTTTTCTAGGGGAGGAGGCCTTCTAATTTGCTGTGTTCCCACAGTGGGGCTCCTCCACAGGAGACCTGTCTTTACACAGGGGTGGCTGTTGCTGTAGGTCAGCAGGATGATTAACAGTTGCGTGTTAGGCACTTTGTCAGGCACCTGTAGGATACTGTTCGTATTGGGTGAAAGACATAAAAAAATCCGTCTTTTGCAGTGCACTATTAACAGGTATTAACACTGCTTTCTACAGTCAGGAGGAAGCTCTGATGTGCTCCTTTTATGTGTCAGCATTTGAGTTCTTAGACATCACGTTTTTGAGAAATCTTTGGAGACGAAACACACACGTTGGCAGCATGACCAAGAAGACCTACATGATTGCCTTTACTACTGGGATTTTTTTAAGTGCTGGGATTGCATCAGTCCCCTGCACCAAAGCTGTTATGGGTCAGGAAGTGTGGGAGAGGACCCAGGTGGTTGTGCAAACCTCCTCTAAGTTTCACTAATAAACTTCCAGACACTTTTCAAATTAAATAGCTGGGACTGCGAGGTTCCTATGGAGAACCTTGCTGCAGCCAGAGAAATTAGCAGCTCCTGTTAATGTATCTTCTTGGTGCTTGCATGTGGAATAGTCCTATTGGGTATGGGGGTAGTTACAATGTGAATGTAAGTCTATGCTGCAAATGTGAAAGCAAAAGATGTGCAATTGCTTCTTGATGTTATTGTGTGTTTCCAACGCTGGCTGATGGGTTCACGGAGCCACTACAGGTGGCTGCTAGGAAGATGGATGTGGATTGTGAGGAGAGGCTTGCAGTAAAAGAAGAAATTACATCCCCCAGGTAGGATAGGAGTGCCTGCAGGCGTGACCTGTAGAGCCATACTGAGTCATGTGTTGTGGAGCACAGATGCCACACTGGGTAGTGTTAATTGGCAGTCCCTAAGTGCCATTCTTTTCCTCGGTAAACTCTGCCCATCTCAAGGTAATGCTCAAGTGAATTTGGCCACTGCTCTGCACCTAAGATTGCAATAATAAACTGTCCAGATTTATTATAACACCCACCCCCATACATTTTATTTCATTCATGCAATTCACCCTGAAATTCATCTCCACTTACACTCTAAGCCACTTGTGTGCCAGTTACAGCTACTTTTTGACTTGGAAAAAAAATGGTTATTTGAACGACATCTCTCCCTCACAATTTTATGTAGCTTCCTCCTCCCCACAGGAAGGTTCTGTGTGAAGGCCACCATGTCCTCTTGCCCTTTGCATAAGCGTACAGAGGTACCTAAACATGACCTAGCAAACAGTTATCCTATGCTATGCAAACAGTAACTCTGCGCAAAGGGCATTCACCCCAGCCTATGCTGCCAGTGATGATGCTCAGAGGGTGGTCTTGTCTCAGGCTTCCCTTGTCAACTCTACTTCTGATTGTGGACATTGCTCTGCTTCATTATCTGCCCAGTGACCAACGGCATCCAGTTATGAAGCAGAATAACTGATTAAAAAAAACTAAAACGCCACACAAGAAAACACCAAGTCTAGTTTAAGATATGCCACCTTTTCAGCCAAGTACTGAGGGGTGTATCAAACACTTGAAGTGCCCATGAAAATGGAGCAAAGTATATTAAACTAAAATAGAAAAACGAACTCTAATTCAGTATTAATACTTCAGTTTATGGGAGTATTGTACCTTAGTTTCACTTTCTACCTTTCTCTGTGTGTAATCCCAGTTCTAGTTATAGTTAAAGATTTACTCTACCTTTTGGGTGTCTGAAACCTATCTTCTGGCAGATTTAAGGTAGCTGATAACACTGTGAAAGTGTTAATAGTCCCCTCCTGCAGTTTAACCCTTCTTTTTAAGGGGCCCAGGGACATTCTCCTTGCCAGTCTTCCAAGATCAATCCCAGTTTTCGCTCACCTGATGTTATTTTTAGTGGAAGAAAACAGAAATATTCCTAGGTGTTAGGATATTCTATTTCTTTAATTCCTGGAAAGGCCAAAGTGAGATGGGGAAGTTAAGCAAACCCCCAACAAAGTGAAGTGGTGAGTTACCACTGTTGAAGAAGGGCAAGAGGTCAGGATTGAGATGAGGATTGGAAAGAAAATGTGTGGGTGTGTGCATACATGTGTGTGCTGCTTTGCTTTGAGAACAAGCCAGAGGACAGGACTGCAGGTATGAGGGCATCCTATCCTTTAAAAGGTTTGCAGCATTTTGATTTGAAGAAACTGGTATTCCCATGGGACAGGGGGATGTAAGCAGGTTTTTTTCCTCACTTAACCCTTGCTTTCCCTGTAATTCTAATAGAGACACTTCCAAAATGTAAGTTCACGTGTCAGCGCTTTCCTCATGTACTAATGAAGAGTAAGGTAGTGGTGGTGGGGACAATCCTTCAAGTCCTGTGGAGGGTGTGAAAGCAGATATAAAGGCTAGCTACAAGGCATGGTGACACAAGGAGACTCAGAGAGGACTGCTGCCTGGGTTCTAAGGCAGAAGTGTTTTACTGGAGGGGGGCTGACAGGGAAGGCTCTGCTTGGGGAAGCGACTGGCAAAAGGACATTGGGGAATGAACAGGAAGCATGGTAGGCCAGAAGGGAAATGAAGACACAAAAAGACAGCCTGTAAGACAAATTAAAAACATTTCCTTTAATTAATTCCTTTAAAAATGACTATTAACTAGAAATCAGTATTGTAAGTAGCTCCCACTAGGCTGTGATTTCATTGCACTAATTAAACAGTTTCTGACCCAAAGAACTTACAGCTGGCAGTTACCACTGGTCCTGGTGCCTGCTAAGTAACGGGATGGGCATACGTTAGCAAATGAAGAGCATGAGAGCAATTAGCTCTCCACAGTGTTCCTTGGAGAGCATAGCTTGCGGGGTCTGGTGTGTTATCCTTGGGCATAATGTTAGGATTTTGGATGAGAAGGCTCAGATCTGGAAGAACAGCAGCAAGACCTCTTTTCCAGGCCCAATGCGAAACAGTGGCAAGGGAAAGTTTGGCAAGGATTACAGTGGGAACAGTGGGAGGGCGCTCATGGCAAAGGGGAGTAAAACACAGCTTCAGCAGTAGGTGCCAAAGCTGGTGATAATCGTATCCCTGTTCCTGAGGGGAGGTGTGAGGTGGAGATCCCTCTGTGCATTTGGGGTTTTAGAGACTAAATGGGTACTACAGCTTAGGGGATCTGATCACTTTTCCTCACCCTGGTAACGGAAGGAAATCCCTTTTCCTCCTACTCCTCCCACTGGAGTGGAGGCAGCAAATGCAGTGGCAGCCTTGCTGGAAACGGCAAGCGACAATGTCAGGGATACCTCTGCACCAGTGCATTGCAACGTGGAAAAAAGTTGCACAACTGTCACATGGAAGCTTGTGGGTTGCTGTTCTGGGAAGGAAGTAGAATCAAGGAACCTTTTGCTCTGGCTCATAAGCTTAACCCTTGGGTTGCTAAGCAGGATTTGTCATGCCAGATCAGACCTGTTATCTGCCTCATCCAGAATCCTATTCTGGCAACAGTTTTTGAAGCTGGATTTTTAGTGTCTTCTAAGGGATCTTCAGTGAAAGCTTTATCATGAAAGCCCAACTGCTTAGGCTAAAGAGACAGTGTATGCTGTCTTCAGAGGTGCTGTTTGCTTCAACAGATTCTCTCTCTGGAGCCATTCCCACCCCCACTTCCTTCTCTTGGGAATCTGTAGGGACTGAGAAATGTAATCCCAGTGTTTATTTTGCTCATGGGTACAGAACTGATTCTGTGCCCACTGAATTTGGCATGGAGGTCCCAAGGGGAAGTCTGTAAGGGTAACTCCCTCTGGGCCTGCCTGCAAGTGAGCGGCTAAACTGATCTAATCACCTCTTCTTCCTCCCTGCTCCTCTCGGACAGACTTTCTCCTCAAGTTCCTGCAGCCTTTGCGTGACCTGAAAGCATTTAGTCATAACTGCCCAACAACAGCTCTCAACGTACAGCATCACCACATACAACAAGGGCAGTTTCCCACCCTTACCATCTATCTGTCTGCACTAGAGTAATTTGAGTAGTTCCCTATTTTGTGCTGTTTTTTTCCTGAATTGATCAATATAAGTGAGGACTTGGTATATAAGCTTCAGCCTCTGTTGTTTTCCTGAGATGGTGGTTTGTTCACCAAGATAGCATGTAAAATACTTCTGTTTGAAACCTATCACATTTTGATCAGGTGTTAACAGCACAAGGTGTGCCAAGAGGGATGAGACAGGCCTTGAGCTCTGTTGGTATATAAAATATTGGCTTAAGAAGCAACTCTTTCATGTTGTCCTAAATGACCATTTCACTGTTGTGTTCTCATTTTTGCAGCAGTCAGTAGCATATACAAGGCAAACATATTCTTTTCTTTCACATCATAGATACGAGACAAAGGGATACAAAAGCCCAGCCCATGACTCACAAGTGCAGTGTAGGCATCACGCTGTTCATCTTCAAGGAGGGGAAGAATTAAAGTAGTTCAGTGTCAGGAAAGGTTTTCTAGAAGGTCGGCATTTGTAATCAGTGTGGCAGTGGTCCTAAGGGCATCCTCTTCGAGTTAGGGTTTGGAATGGTTCTCATCTATTGTGTGCAAAACACCATACGAGAAGATGCTACACAATTTCTTGTAGAAAATTGGTGGATGACTTTACTGCCCTGCTTTGTTCTGTCCCCTGTCCAGAACAGGGCTTCAAAACTGGCACTGGACATTGTGCTGAAGGCCAGGGCAGTTCTGCAGCAGAAGACTCCTTCCTCTGCTGCCACTATCCTAACGTTCCTCCTTAAGAAAGGAGCCACAACCTGCCCTATATTTGCTTCTGTTCATTACAGACTTGATGGTAAGGAAACACACCTCCTTACAGTCACTGCTTAAATACTACCAGCAGTTTCACTGCATGCACTGGAACTATGGGTGGGAGAGTAGTTTCACATCAAAGCAGCTCTATTTTCAAGAACTGTGCTGAGGAATTTTGTGCAGCCAGTGAAGAGACTTACCGGGCTTTATACTGAATCCAGTGCGTGCTGGACAGGATTTTGCATGTTTAATCACTGCTGTGTGACTGTGCGTGTAGTGCTGAAATAGTCAAAAGTGTGTAATTATGATACACCTCATTGTCCACTCTTCGTGCCTTGAATTAAGGTGCTCAGAGTAGCAGTTCACATCTTCAAAGCACCGCACCAGTTCTAATACCAGAAATTCCTGTGATCAGGCCAAGTGATGCTATTCCCATTCTTAAAATTAGGGAATTGAAAGAGAGGAGATAGGAGGAGGGAGAGAGAGGTGAAGTCACAGGCCTGGGACTTCAGAAAGATTTAAGTAACATTTGGGAGTTGCTGGCCCCTATGCTTGTGTTAAGTATGACAAAACGTGCTTCTGTCTAGATATTATTTATGTAATCTTATATGTATATTACAGTTTTTCATGACTGTCAGTCATCTTGGAGATAGAGCTTGTTAAGAGCCATACTGAGGTGTTCCTGATACAGATTCACCTGCTTGCATCATTTCACCAGACCCTCTCTGTGACCTTCGTCACAGGTGGCTGCTCCCCCCTCATGTGAAACTGAGGAAATATGAGTTTACCATAGTCTGAAAGGTGACGTTATTGACATTCCATCTCTTCAGTTTCCTTTATGTAACAATGTTGAACATAAGAAACTATTAAAATAATTTTTTCTTAATGTTCTGAGAAATCACAATCTAATGTCATCAGATTGGAGAGATGAAGCCCTTCTCCTGTGAGGAGTGGCTGAGGGAACTGAGCAAGTTCAGACTGGAGAAGAGACAGCTTTGCAGGAACCGAGCAGCAACCTTCCAATACTTACCGAGAGGTCATCAGGGAGATGGAGTTCTTCGTAGCGCTGCATGGTGGGAGGATGAGAGACGATAAGTTGAAATGAGAGATTCAGAATGGGCGTAAGGAAAAGCTTTTTCACCCTGAGGACAGTCAAACAGTGAGAGAGGCTGCCCAGAGAGGTTGTGCAACCTCTATCCTTTGAGTTTTTCAAGACTGACTGGACAAAGCTCTGAGAAACCCGGTCTGACCTCACAGCTGACCCTGGTTTGAGCAGGAGGTTGGACTGGAGACCTTTGGAGGTCTCTTCCAACCTGAATTATCCTTGCATTATTATGCAATATTTTGCCTCATGTGCTGCAAATCAGTGTTTATATTGAATTTCCAGAAGGCTATGTCTGCTGTGGAGAGGAAGCTGAATGGAACAAACATGGCAGCAGGGATGGTAGAGTAAAATGTTCCCCATTTCTGAAAAGTTTCTGGGCCTCTTCTGTAGTAATGGAGGTACGCACTTAAATAACACGAGAACTTGATGACAGTCATGTGCCCTGGAACTAGCAGTGTGAAGAGCTCCTTTCAGCTTTCCACAGCTATAAATAAGTAGTCTCTTTCAGATGGTACACATAATTCCTGCTAACATTAAAGGGATGTAGCTCATTCTTCTCTCCTTCTCTCTCCTTCCCACCAGAAGCCTTGCCTTGGGGTGACTCCTATACAGTTCATGGATGTGGGAAGAGGTGGAGGAAAGTCCTCACACCTCCTTTCTCTGGGTGGAGCACAACAGTGTTTACTTACAACCCATGTTACCTCCAGTGATCATTGTTTGTGGTGTGTGACATACGCATTTTCAAGAAATAATTTCTTTCCTAAACTGTACTTTTGACTAGGGTAAATGAAGACTGTCTAGGCCACAAGCGTTTGGTTTGGGGAATTTATAATACACTCAGGAGAGAGATTTAATGGGATAAATAACAGAGTTTTTGCAAATCTTACATTTTGGGAACAGACTACTATTAACTACATAATACCCTTTCCTTAGAAAGAAGAATACATGCAGTATATTTAACTTTGTTAGATTTTCTTTGCTCAAAACTGTAGACTCCGCTTCTGTTGATTCATTGGCACTATACTACGTCAACAGAGATAGTTTAAGTGAGTGCTGGAAGCAGTAGGTTTTGCATGGGATAGGATGCTGTGTTTTTCATTTTTGATCATATATTCTGAAGTGCCAAGACTTGAGTTTGAAACAGTTGTCCTTGGAAAAACTGCACTGTATGGAGAAATAAAAAGTCATAATCTAAGAAAAACATGATGCCAGAAAAAAAGGTTGCAGCTATAGAGTAATAATAGTTGAGCTGGATACACTGTAGGTAGCAATGCAATGATGGCTTCTGCCTGGAGCTCCTAATTTGAAAAGAAGTTTATGTAGCATTTACCACACTTGCCTTCACCCTACTCTACCCCACTTGGTGTCACTTTTTGAATGCGTTGCCTAACTGTTCCCATTTTCTGTGAAAGCAAGGCTTTTAAACTGAAACAGAACCTCTGACCCTCTCACCTGACACCTGGTAAAGGTAGATAGCATGAGACTCTCCACTTATCACTGAACACCTGAAGCTGTAAGAGGACACCTCTCCTTTGCTAGGCTGAGGCTCCAAAAAGCTTAGCAACCTGTCTTTCCTTGAACTCAGAGAATACCATTAGGACAGGAAAATTGAAGCTGAAATATAAGTATATAAAAGAAGAGCCTTCTTCCTCTTCTCTGTCTAGTCAAGTTGGGCAGGAAAATCCTTTTGACAATTCAGATTATGTGTTTCCTGAAAACGTTAATGAACTCTGCAAGCTGCCTGGAGCAACTAGCATGAGAAGCATGCCTAGCAGTTAGATTTCAGGCATAATGAGTCAGAACACCCAACTTGTGTTTGTTGCATCCTTAGTGTCCTTGGACAGGTTGTTTAACTACTCAGCAACTCAGTTTTGTTTCCTATATAAGGAGAACAATAAATCTCACGTGCACTAAAGGAGTGTTTAAGGCTTAGTTGATGCATATTTGTAAAAAACCTTAAAAGGGCCTATTGAGAGACAAACTGTAATTATCATGTGCATCATAATTACCTGAGATTGCTTCTATGTGTGTACATGCACATGTATGCAGACAATTGATTCAGGTATACAGTCTGCTGAGAGCGCCTGACCAGTAGCGAATTCAAAAAGGAGCTCTCAGATTTGGAAGATGGAGGAGAAGTCTTCTGCTAATGTTAATTTACTTACTTCAGTGGGAGTTGACATTTACTGAGGTATTAAATTTGGGCAAGAAGGGGGTGATGAAGGAGGAAAATAAGTACTCCTCCTTATATTTTGGTGGTTGCAGGTTCTTTTCTTTATCTACAGCATGCTTACAGGCAAGATCTTACAAGACTCCCTCATCTTGCCTTAAAAAGATCAAGGGATCCTTCATTCAAAGGAATGAGAAGATATTTTATGCTCCACAACCCTTTTAAGCCTATGGCTTCTCTCCAAGGGAGGTAATTCTAATGGTGTTTCTAGTGATGTGCCTGCTTGTCCACAGGAAACTAAATTGAAACACCTCTCCCCCCCCAGCTCCCAAATGCCATGTGCACTGTACGCGTCAGAGTAGGTCACTCTCATGAAGAGCTGTGTGGAAAAGGCAAAGATGAATTTTGGTGACTGTAGTTTCACAATAGATGTTTAAAGAAGTGTGGACTTCAGTTCAGTGGTATTGCTGATCTTGGATGGGAAGACAAGAAATACAAAGAAATGAAAGGTGTGGTTCAAGGTGGAGTCTTTTAGTAGGGCAGCTTCTTCCTTCTCTGGATTTCCTATGTTTTTAGTTTTCTTGCTTCTGAGACCTTGAAAAGAAATGGAAGCCCTCAAAGAAATACTGACATATTTTTTAACTGAAATTTTTAGATAGTCACATGTCTATACTCAGAGAATGTCTAAGACCCATATAAATGAAGGATGGGCCCTTCTGACTGAAGAGTTGTCTGAACTCTTTTTAAGCTGTTGCTCAAGAGCAGAAAGCTGTGTGCTCAACTTGTGAGGTGGGTAGAGGGAGCAGGGAGCTTCTGGGGCAGTTATTTGAAAACTAGAGAAGACTGGGGAATTTTTTTCACTGACTGTTTGGGAGTGAAGTATGATGATTCATCAAAACCAATCCAGTTCAGAGAACACAGCTGATTTTTGATTAATTTCTTAATCAAAGAACTTAAGTTGTTTTTTGGAAAAGTTTTAGAACATACAGGAATGTTCTATTTTGATACTTTCTGATTTATTTCTTTTTAAGTGGAAATTATGTAATAATTCAAAAGGCCCCAAAGGTTAAAATCAAAGTGAAGCACTGTAATTGACTTAAAGACGTTTTTTAATGTATTGTCAATTTATGCACTTTTCTGAGATTTTAAATTTTTGTGCTGTTGTGGGAGAGGGCATCAAATCTCCTCCAGATCACCAAAGGTGAGAAAATAATTTTGCAATCAGATTTAGTAAATGAGAGGTGCGAATCCAAGAAGTTTTAATTGTAGTTCTCTGAATGTCTGTGCTGTGTTGAACAAATCAGAAGCCTATACTATAACTGGGACTACTGCTGCTAAGTCCACTGTGTAGGGTTGCAGTACGGCTAATCTGAAAATTCTGACACAGGCAGATGTTTTTCCTTCTCTTCAGGAAGTTTAAAATTATGTTTTGGGTTTTTTAAATTTTTTTTTAATTGTGCCTTTTTGAATGCCTGTCTTTACATTTTGGGTTTTGAGCCTTTAGGGTACAAGTCCAAGGTATTCTCTGCAAATTCAAGAGTTAGAAACACTTTTATACCTAAGAAAGCTATGGTTGTGTAAATCATATGGCTCTGGAGTTGAACTTTGAGGAAAAACACTACATTGCACAAAATGTGAAATCAAATCATGGGAACTGGTAAGTGCTGCTTTACACTCTTTGTGATATTGCAAGTGAGTTGAGAACTAGTGGCAGCTTCAGCGAATCAAGATAGGAACTTGACCATTCCTGATTCCTGTTTATGGACTGACTGACTACACAGTAGGCATGTGAAAATGAATTCTTGCTTATAAAGTTCCCTGAAGTTCCAAAGAGAATGTGATTTCTGCAGATTTTATTAGCTGGCCCATTTTTTCCTGTGTTGACAGCCTATCTCAAACTGGAACAAAGTAAGGCTCTTTCTTGTTTGCCAGAATATATTTAACTTTCCATAACTTATTCACCTGGTTTGGAAGCAAGCTTGTTTGTTTTTTCAGGAAAGGTGCCTGCTTTTGCCCCACTTTATGATGGGTAAACAAAAATGCAAGGAAGATGAGTGGCTGATATAAGGTCACCCACTGAATTACCTGCTTAGCTGAGTTTAGCACTATAGACCAGTTTGACTCATGGTCAGGTGAATGGGACCAGCAGTATTTATCCTCTTCTTCCTCCCTTTCCCCATTCCTCACATGCAAATCAGTCCCCCTCCATAGTCAGGGATCTCTTGCTTAGATGCTGATATTTTGTCCAAAAAGGCCCCAGAATGGGGGCATTAATTCATGAGGTGTTCCCTGACATTTGTGGCAGGCCTACTTCCAAACCCAAATGAGTGAATGAACAAAAACTAAACTGAAGACTGTACGAGGGACAGAGAGTCAGTCCTAGGGAGACCATGACTGGGTAGAGAATGACTGTCTTCAGCTAAATCATTCATGAATCAACAGGTCAGTTACATCTCCATCACAGGGCCTGGGTTCATTGAAGCTTTTTAGTAGTCACGGAAGTAAAGCCTTTAAATATGCTTGGCAGGACAGAGCGGGGACCTGTGGACACTCTGAAGACAGCCCTTTCCCTTTTTTACAGTTGTATGTAAATGCAAATCATTAATGTCCTTTTCCTGCTGACATGGTTCTCTTAAAAACATATATACTCCATTGTGCGCAGCTTAGTTTACAGAGCGGCTATTAAAGATGTGGTTTGCTGTGGAGGCTGAGGTGGGGAACTGCTGTTGATATGGAGTGAATAATGTCCCTGTGCCCTTTGGAGGGGCAATCTGGATCTCCTCACTTGGTGCTTTTGCAGCGTGGTGTTGGAATGGCACCCGCCTGGCTGCTGCTCTCCTAGCCTGATCCCAGCTCCTTCAGCTAGGTCACTGTTTCAGCTGGTGTTTTCTGTAGGGCAGATCAAACAGTATCCTGTTTTATCTGCTGTGCTTTATCTCCTGTCATGAAAATCAATTCTTCCATCCCTGTCTGAGAATAGACTATCCCCTTGTGAAATGCCTCATGCCTTTCACCCTCAAACTCTTGCTTTAACTTGTTTACGGTTTGACCAGGTAGTTTGTTATATTACTACATGTGATTTATACAGCTGGGCCTCTNTGCAGCTTATGTATCTTTTCTCCACCTCTTCTTCCTTCTCTCCTCCCTGCCCCCCACACCGGAAAAAAATTCAACTAATCAACCATTGCATCTATTAAAATATTAGTCTGTGGGATACTACATGCAAGAGCAAATCCTACAGAAACTTCTTGCACCTGCAGGGGAAATGTTCCATATATGGTATGGAGGCTGGCAGAGTCTTGATTCGGAATAAAATTTAAATGATTCTGGTCGTTTTGCCACATCCTGTTTCTCTCATTTATGCATGCACTATTTTGATAACCAGCAAATAGTTCTCAGTTTGCTGGAGCTAAAGATAGCCTTGAATCGTAGCACCAGTATCCTGCTCCTTCAGAAGTGCTTGGGTTCTCTCCCCTGCAGAGATTGGGGCCAGCCTCGAAAACTCGGCCAGCCTTAACTTTCCTTTATGGCATTTCTTTAGGTTTAGCATGATTTCATAACTGCTTTTGAAGTGTCTCAGAGTAACCCAAACATGACAAGCTACACAGTTTCATTCTCTGGTTAGTCAAATGACCAGTACCATCTCTTGTTTTGTTTCTTAAGTTGCGATCCTTTGTTTTGTGTTGAGGTATGAAGTCGCAGGAGAAAAGCAGTTGGTATGCTTCAATTTCCTGACTCTGCCTGAGGGCCTTCCCTTGTTAACTCTGTTTCTAGCATTAGGTCTTTTTTGGCACGTGAACTGTCCTGTAGATCCCTTGACCGATTTCGGCACATCTTGTGTTTACATCCTGTTTTATTCCCCTCAGAGGACAGGTGTTTTAATACCAGAGAGAAAACTTGATCTTAAGAACACTGTCAGAGGCCATGGGAGCAATCCCCATGGGACACCTTGACTAACATGGCAGCTACACCACTTCTAGCAGTCTTCCTGCTGCTATCCCTGAGTACTGTGGCTCGCTCTGTAACAACCTGTGGTAGTTCAGGGTGCTCCCTCAGTCTTTGGCCCTGTTTGAATGGCCACGTTGTCTCCTCCACCTCTTCTGCAGACTCCAGTGGTGGCTGGATTCAGAATTGAAATAGCCAAGCCATGTATGTAGGATTGGATAGATCCACCTACATCTTTCAAATTCGTAATGAAGAAGGGCCATGTCAAGAAGATGCATCAGAGCCCATTACTTCTATGTACTTTTATTTATTTGACTGCCAAAATTGTTTGGCCTAAGTATATTTTGTACTGAAAAAGGGCATGCAGTCTGCTTTAGAAAAGCAGTGGTGCTATCTGCACTGGAAAGAGTGACGCAGTTTTACCTTCAGTTAGTAAACCCATGCAGAGCTCAAATATGAGGAAAAATCTTCATGAAAACCTGTGGTTTTCTATCCCGTTAGCTGTTCAAGTGAAGTCGTGAGTGGAACTTAGAGTTTACCTCAATCTGATAACACGTGATAATACTGTAAATGCTTTGTATAGAGCTTTGCCTTGGAATAGTGTTTTCCAAATGAAGAAAGGCGGTAGAAGATTACAAATCCAGTTGAATAACTGGCAGGGATTAAAGTGGGAAATCGGTGGCTTAATGGTGCTCCCCTGCTGGAAAATCCCAGTCTGGGCTCTATGTACCGTGCAGTTGGTGTGCATGCTTCAGGAGCTTACATGAGCCATTGGATCCAGCCTTTGTGGAGATAGGCCTTTTCTTGAAACTGAGATCTAGTTAAAATTAATACTTGGTTACTCTCAAATTCGAAGAATGATCAGGCTGATATTTTGTGCAGTTCCACCAAACTTTTGAAAACAAAGTTCTTCCTGACATTTGACATTTTCTAAGCCTTTCACATAATGTATGTTAAGCTGAATCAGACTTTGGTCTATGCAGGCTGGTGTGCTTCCTGAGACAGATGGAAAAAATGTATATTTTAACTAGATACTTAGGGAAAGATTTTCAGAGGACAAAAGTGATAAGCAGCTCCTTCTACAGGCTTATAACTTCTTCATGCTTATTTTCCTTGGTGTATCTGGAGATGCTAACCATCCTAATACACTACAGCCATTTAAAATTGCGCACAAAAAGACTTGGCTGTCCAACGCTCAATAGCGCAGAATGCCACAGCTCCCAGGTGGTGGCTGAGAGCCCAGTACCAGGCACACTAACCCTTATCATCAGTTATTTGCTATTTGTAGATAAGTAGTATCCAGAGCAAGGATGAACTCAGTGAGACCGCTCAGGTGAGCAAGACTAGTATTTTGGGGTGCCTTGTTCTCACCAGCAATCCTGGAACTACTCAGCTAAGCGAGGCTAGTAACATTTGGCTCTGTATGTGGAGAGTTGTGTTCTTTCCATCAAACAAAATGTGACCTCTACAGGTTCTCCTTTTCTGGTGTAAACATGATGTCTACACCAACTGGGTAACCTCAGTACTAGTGCTGCTGATTCCAAATAAAGTAATGGTGACAGGACGCTTCCCGGGAACTTACTTTGCCAAATTCATAATACAGCAATGCAAGAAAATGAACTTATTGGACCAGGTCCTCACAACTGTTGTAAATCTTGGTCACCTTACAGACTTTGCTGGAAGTGTGCCAGTGTACACCAGGAAACAAATGGGATCATTCCACTTCTTTATTCCCTACCACCACCACGTATACTTTATTTTACTTTTAGTATTTATATGTGACTGATGCTCTTTCTTGGAGGAAATCCTTTGCTTGCTACTTTTTTCCTCAGTGGTGCTGCTGACCTTCTGCGAGCAGTTCTGCAGGGCAGAGATGTGGTTTGTTACCAAGTTTCAGCGTGTGTTGCCCATCCCTTCCCCTTCCCCCTCCTTCTCCGCTTTGTGGAGCAGATGGTGCTAATTCCCGTGGTGGCTCTTGATGCAGCTGAGGTCTCTTCCCTGATGCCTCTACTGTATCATGGAAACTCCCTGTGGTCTTTTTGGAGAAGAGAACACACAGTTGATTATTGTCTTTTGTTTATGACTTTTAAGATCCTATTAGGATTATATTTCTTTTTGTTGTTCTCTTCCACCTCCTCTTCCAACCTGTCCCAAAGATCTTTGGTCTGAAACTCCCTGCAACGTGGGGAATATTGCTTTTCATTACTGTTGTTAGTTATATTATTTTGCATTCCTACAGACACTCACCCACCACATGTTTACCTTTGTAAACATTCTCCCATTTTGATTGTATTTACATTTTTTTCAAGCAGAAATGCTGACTCTTTACGTATAACAAAGGTCATTCTATTGTTTTCTGTTTCAGTTTAGAGCTGAAGCACCACTAATTGCCATTTTTAATTAGCCCCTTCTTTAGTGCCCCTTTTCTCATCCTTTGAGCCTCCCTGTCTCTTGTATTATACAAGTACAACATGATGATTGCTGAAAAACATCTTGCTCTCCACTGGGCCACCAATGTATCCTGCCCACCCCTCTCAGACTCCCTGTGATGTTTTTTGGTCTCCTCATCTGACTGTAGCACCATGTCCCTGTCTTCAGTGCGCTGCATTGCTCTCTCCAGAACTTTCTGCTTCTTTTCAACCATATTCTTTCCTCTTTACAATTAAGTCAGTGGTTTTATATTGGTGAAATCAGGAATAGAATTTCACCTGGTGTATCTGATTGCTTTATTTCTTGTGCCAGCTTCTCTCCTAATTGAGCTTGCTGTGTTGCTCCAGCATTCTCCTGCCGTAAATCTCTCTGTGCATTTTCACGTATCCTATAATGATGCCTTCCTGACCCTGTGCATTGTGCTACTCATCTTTCCTCTAAACCACTCACAAAATCCACTCCTTTTAGGCTAGCTTTCCTTTGCTGTTCTCCACCCTTGCCTTTTATGCCAGATATGAAGCCAAATCCTGACGCTACTGAAGTAATTTGAAATGTTGCCATTTGCTTCACTGAGATGAAGACTGAGTTCACTGTCTACAGATTTAAATATTATGAATGGGGGGGAAGTGGAGAATGAAGTGACACGAGAAAGAGAATCATTAAGTTCATTGCACCCGCTGAACAGACCCTGTAAGCTCTCACTGTTGTGGTATGTGCCCTCCTGTGCTGCTGTTTTTTGTCACCCTTGCTGTGCTATGCTTAACTTAGATTGTAAATTCCTCACATCAGATGCTTTCTGTTTCATTTCTCCTTAATGTGGTATGCCCACCTATGGCATTGTGCATCTTCTCAAGGAGAAGATGTAGTCTTCTGGAAATTTTACCCAGTTTAAGCAATTTAAAATAATAATAAATGAATAAATAAATAAATCACCTTTTCATAGTAGCAAACAGGAAACCTCTGAGCAGTGGTCAGGATCTCAGTGGAAAGTCTAGCTTCACTGTGTGACAGGACATGCAATGACCGCAGTAAGGGGCAGGACAGAAGCCTGTGGAGGAACATTTTGTTCATCAGCTTTGTATCTGTGCCAGGCTGAGGGGTATAAGTCCTTAAAATTCTTTGTATGGGCAGATGTAGTTTTCTTTTGAAAATACGCACACAGAAATAACCTCTGCAGGGTCTTCAGCAAGTACTCGCCGTGGTTCTGTAGTACGAGAGAGGATAAGCAGTGATCCTGTGTTTTTTCTTAGGGTACTGTGTACAGTCTCCTATATCCCATCAGCCTCTCAGGTGAATCCTTAAAGGCCTGAGCTGTCCCAGTGACATAATGTTTTAGAGTAGCTGTTGTTTTGTAGAGAGCATTGGGTTTGGTCCAGGCAGTCCTAATGATGTGCTGAGTGGTGGTTATGTCCAAAATGAAACAGGCAAGAAGTGCTCTGTACAGCTGGAGCCCAGGCTGGAGGTGGAGGAGTGAAGCAGGCTGTTTCTGGGGAGCTGTGTGACACTGCAGTTCACCCCCTCGTTCATTAGTAAGTAAGTGGCCTGTGGCCTTCATGAGATACAGAGCGATGTACGCCAGTTACATCAAACTCTGATACTGCCTGATAGCAATGGCACAATGGATTCAACTTTATTTTGCAGATATCACAAGCTAATTTCATTCTTACTGAAGTCACTGGCTAAACAAAGCCAACATTGCTCTCTGATACGTGTGAGATTACTTTTCTTCCCCTCCTTTTTCTTTCTCTGCTTAAGGTTCAGGTTAAAACACCGAATACTTGATTCTCCTCTTGCTCCTGGATTTCACTGGTTTAATTCCCACAACTTGCACAGTTCTCTTAGTTCAGTGAGGTGATAAAAGAAAAACAGAGTCTCTTTCATGTCATGTGACAAGCCAGTGGTGGCATGGTGCAGTGGGAGAGAGCTGCTCTGAGCATCAGCTAGCGGTGAAGGTCTGTCTGTCTTGCTGCATCTGTTTCTTTGATATTTGAACAGGACTCTTCTGAGACAGTCTCTGTCACTCCTTAATTAGCCTGTCACTCCAGGGAGTAGAAAAAAACCTCAACAAAAAAATCCTGGGATGGGAATTTAAGCTGGCTTTCCTGGATGACAGGGCACAGTACAAGGCTGGCCAAAGAGATACATATTTAAACAAATGGCTTCACGTTTACACATTAACCCTTGAGTGAGTGTCTTCCATTCCTAAAGAATCTACTTTGTAATTGACTAATTTCCCATCTTTTGCTAAGGCCAGTGAAGGTCCATATCTGGGAGAGTCCAATCAATCCTCTGTTTCTGCAATTATTCCTCCTATCCTGTCTTTTCTGTGCTAGAAATCCTCCTCTATCTCACTCCCAGACAAGTCTTTCGGAGTAGAAACCTTCTGTTTGTTAACTCTTAGACCATTCTTAATGTCCTGTAGTCCAAGTGATGGTGGGAAGCAGTTTCAGGCAGGAAAAGATAAAGATGCTCATGAGAATAGTGGGGAAGGGAGACTGCGGTCGAGGATCTACAGCGGGAAGACCCTCTGCCATATGCTGTCCTCTAAGGATACCAGTGAAAAGCAATGGATGGCTGATTGAGAATTCATGCGTCTCCACATGGTGGGCTCATGTGTACCTGAAAAACAGCTTCACTCACTGTCCTTAGGATCTTCACTGGAACAAAAGGTATCACAGAAGTAAGTAAAAATATTAAACCAGGCTGGGATGTCCGGCTGTGTGGGAGACAACAGTTTTAGCGGGAGCCAGTCACAAGCTCTAGAACATGTTTGAGCCAAGGATAAAAATGGTCATTGTGGGAATTACAGCAAATGCGAGGCTTGGTTATTGTTTCAGTCACTTCTGAATGCTCAGTAGTCCATTCATTTAACTCTTATGAACAGGTGTCTTTTTTTTGCAAGAGACAAGAATTCCTGTTCTCAAGTACATAGCTCTCTTACAGTACTTTCACCTAGTATTTTTAGCTAATACAAGTACAACTCCGATACTCTGCAAAACAAGTGCTGAAGTCCTAACATTTACCTTGATTTTCTCCCTAAGGTCAGCTGCCACTTTAATTTCTCTGGAACCTTGTTTTTCCTGCTAGAAAAGATACCTGACAGTTACACTGTGTGAAATATCTTTTTGTTTTGTTCCTATAACATGGTATTTTCTCCAAACAGTATTTAACTAGAGAATTCATCTCAGGCTTGATTCTGACTTCACTGGGGTTACAGCAGAAACAAATTTTGTCTCTAGAATCCAAGTAAGGGACCGAAGATTAATAATTAGAATCTCTTGTACCCTGTGGTCCTGTAAACATTTTCCACATCAGAGGCAAAGTCTTCATTAGGATAAATGAGATGATAACACACTTTACTTCAGGCCTGTAGTAGCCATGCAGGGTATTTTCTTTCCCCATTTAAACAGATTTAACTGAAGTTAGTTCTTGTTGCTGGATTTCCGGATCTGTTGACTTAAATCTCCTTCCACATGAGCCTGTCCAATATTGTCAGCAGGAATGGAAACTTTCTCACAGGCTGTCCTGCCCATCTACACCACTTGACTATGTGAGATAAGTGGATCTTTCTTATTCTTTCAGTTAGGAAGTAAATTGGTAAGCAGTTAATTTAAGGTAAATCAATATATTACTTACCTAAAGCAAAATAGAAGGACATTGAGTTAAAAACATACGTGTTTTAACCAATGTAGTTAGTCTAGAAATGGACATCTTTTGATGAGTGATGTTGCAATTATAAGCTGCTTGTGACTTCCTTGCTTCTAGAAATCACTGCTGCCCCAGTCTCCTAGCAGAGCAGTTTGTGTGCAACTGGTTTTATTTCAGATGAAATCAGTTGGTTTACTTCTGACCACCAATTTAAATTATTTAAGCTAACCCAGTTTGTTTTACTTGATGCAAATTAGGAACCTCCTTCAGCAAAACTGGGGCGGTAACCTCTGATATGGTGGTGCTGTAACCATTCCAGCTGAAGCTAGATGAGGACTTCTGTGCACAGCAGAAATTGGTGCAATTTCCTTAGGTAACTTGCTCTTCAGGAAAGTTCTTGGCACGTGTGGTCCTGAAGAAACAGGCTCACTGTGGTACAGGTGCTCATGGTATCAACATCTGACCACTATTGACTGGGTTTAGACTCCCAAGACACTATGTGAAGATACAAGTTTCATGAAATTATTGCAAAGTATTTCTCTAGTTTCCCCCCGGCCCCCTTTATTTCAAAACGTGACTGAAAACACAAATTTTGTTACTCTTCACTGCAGATCTAAATGCTTCAGAACTGGGGGTGTTTGTACTTCACAAGGATAGTATTACTTGCCAGTAACTCTTTTTGTTGATGGATCTTCATAGTTATCTATGAACCTCATAGAGAAAATATAATGGTCAAGGTATAGCTTGACCTGCACCAATTGCTGATACTCTAGCATTTAACAGATGAAGTATAACTCCACATACACTCCTTACTTGTCCCATCGTTATAAAGAACAAAAGTGACATTCAGAGGCAGTTGTACAAATTGTCATTATTGCACTGTACATCAGGAGAACCCTTAGTAAGAATAGTAAGAATAGTACAAACAAGTTCAGATTTACTAAGAAGCAACTTGAGCCTTTACTAGAATTGAACCATCTTGGATGACAAATTTCTGAAAAGTAAAGATTTCCTCCTCTATCGCTTTCACATTCCAGCTTGCAAAAAAGCAGTAGAAAAGCCAAAATAGAGTGAAAGCACTTTTGCGGGATTGTGAGCCTGCTGGGAAGGCAGACATTTCTGCTGTCCCGGAGGAGGGCTGTGCTCAAGTGGAATCTTAGCTCAGTTGTGCCAGACCAGGCAGTTTGTGTCCAAATCGCAACTGAACTGATTTGCTAGTGAGATTCCAAAGAGGCTGGCTAGAGAGCTGTAATAAAACTTCTCAAAGCAGTGAATTAGTCCTGGAACAATTAGCTAGCTTTGCGTGCCTGCCCCAAATGCAGGTGTTTGAGAGGAGGCTGTTTATTTTAGTTCACAGAGATGTCTATAGACTAAAATGTAGTTATGGATTTCCTATATAGGGCTTATTCAGGCATGAGTATATGTACATTATGAAATATTTATAAGGATGGTTACAACATGGAAACATGTTGTCTGTTTCTGGCTGTACAAGTTTTGGAGGAAGAAGATGGAAAAGTACTCTGAATTGGAGGAATTAAAGGGACTACTAGCATGAAACAAATTCAGTAGACAACTCAGACATTAGATTTGCCTTATACTTGTTTTTTAATTGTTTTTCTATTTTTCATATACTTTTTTCTCATCTGTTCCGTATGAAAGGTGTGAAAAATGGCGAGATCCAAATATAAGCAAAGAATAGTCAAAACTGCAGTGTAGGCAAAGAGGAGCATTAGCTTTTCTTTTTTTTTTTTTCCTAGTGTCTTCCTTACCGTGACCTTCAGTATGACTTATATTTAGAGGAGGTTAAAAACCTTCTGAGAGGAATGTGGCTTTGAAGTCAGTCGTGTTCCTTTTACTGAAAGCTTTGTTACAAGAGAGCCCCAGCCTTCCCACCCCACTGTAGAGAGGCCTGGCACTGCTGTGAGGTTTTTCTTGTGGATGGAATGGAAGGTGAGTGCTTTTCCCAGGAGAGTTCACAGCCTAGTGTGAGTATTACAAAATCACCACACAACTCTTCCTTCTCCCCCTAGGAATAAGTTTCTCTTTTGTTTTCATGAGGTCAAATTCACTGCTGAGTTTTAGTGGAGTGCAGTCTGCCCCTGGTGTGCATTTTACTCATATGATAAATTCTATAGGATCTCCAACAATTGTGGTGTGTCAGGACCTCCACCTCAGAGCTGATCTGGGCATCTGCACAGTGTTCTGTTAACATTGAGTTTGGGCTTTGATTCAATAGTGACTCACTGAGGGCAGAGCATTGCTTCATGAAGTACCAGCTATGCACTCTGTACTGCCTGGGGTTTCAAACTAATTCACAGAAACACAGCCCTCCTTTGAAATATGTGCCCAAGTAGTTCATAATACAGTAGTGTAAGGAGGGCAAATACTGGGGACCACCAACCATACTGGTGAGAAATCTTTCGTAATTGCGGAGCATCCCAGGAGATTCTGACGTATTTCTGGAGCCAATGGGGCTTTGGCAGTTAGGGGCTTGTTCTGAGACACCCCTCCCCAACCAGTGACGTACTTGACATCACCGACGGTACTTGGTGCTTGTATCGGATGCAGTGTGAGCTGATCCAGAAGAAGCTAAGGTTCTTTCTGTTTGTTTGTTTTAATGTACCACAGAAGATTGTTGAGGCTACCAGGAGCATTGGAGAGGAATATTTATTTATTTATAGACACACTGTTTACATATCATAGCTTGATGAAAGGCTGAACTCATTACACTTGAACTGAACATGTGACTCTGTAGTTATCTGCATCACGCTGGGTGGCTGTAGGCCAAGGCAATATATGTACATACTCAGAGCTGCAGTTGTGCAGCTGAAGCAGTTCTCTTTCAGCTTGTCTTTGCCTCTCTGCTGAAAGTTAATGTCCCCTTGGTGTGCCAGCTAAGCTCCTCCTTTTAGATATGTCTTTAAAAAATAATTTAGATTAGCATAAACAAATAATTTAAGCAGTAGGTCTACTTGAGTTTATCTCAACTGGTGTAGGTTAGGGAATGCTTGCACAAGCCCCTTGACTAGTGGCAAGGGTGGTAACTTCTGGCTGAGGCCTTGGGGATTAAGCGGGAAGTAGCAGGCTCTCTATGTACCATGGTGGCACTTAGAGGACATGTCACAAATGCATGTAGTTCTTTATTTAAGTCCTGTTTTGCCTAAGTAGTCTCCACTGGCAGCAACAGTAATTGAAATGGAATACGCTGTTCATAAAGGTTTCTTTCTGAATCACCATTGTGATTTAGTATAATGGGTTTCTGTAGTATGCGAAGGAGGAGAGAGGGGGTAAAAACACAAAGCAGATGCATTTCTGCTTCTACGCAGAGTGAAGCTCCATCATATTCTGCTATGGTGCATCCAGCATGAATAATATCACAAGGGTTATGCCTGCTGCTTTTGGACAGTTCTTTTTGAAAGAGAGACACTTTTTTGCTGATATGTTATGTTAGGAAATGCACAAGAGCAACTGTGCTCCCTGTTGATAGGGTGGCTTATGAGTAGCATGCAGACTATCCATTTGGAAGGAATTTTTGTGCTGTCTCTCAGGTGGTGCTCTCTCACTAAACACTGCCTCTTTCTTCTTCGGAGGCTTTTCCGTTGGTGCGCTTTCACAATATCATCTAGGTGAACAGGGAACCATATTTGGACTTGTGTCAAGGACAATCTCTGAATGAAAGATCTACCCATGTTTTTTATTATCTTTGCACTTGAAAGTATGTTAATGACTTGCTTGCATACGAAACAGAGAAACTGGACAGAGTGGGTAGAAGGAAGTATGGTTGGTAGCTCTGAATGAGAGAAGAAAGTGGTAGAGTAACAGTGCTGCAAGAAGAAATAGCAGGAAACTTGAACTATGCGGCCTTGTGGAAAGCCCAAGGTGGCAGGCACAGTAATATTGACTAGTTTGTTCCTGGGAAAACTGACTCGTCCTCTTCAGAGTGTCTGTATCATCCCACTTAATTTGCAGCATGGATGGCAGAAACTTTGAAGGTGCTAACAGAATAAAATGAGACTGAAATAACATGTCTATGACTTCTGAGGGTGAGGGTGAAGATCCTTCAGATAACATTGAAACAACAGAGACAACTTATATAACCTCCTTGCTTCCATCTCTTTCAAAATCTGAAAAAATTGACTGGATCAGTGAAGGATGTGTAGGACTTGCTGACTGATGGTGTAGGTCCATAATTTGTTTAAGCCAGTGCTGCAGTCTTGGCCTCCAGCTGTCCCTGACTATATGTCCCAACCCCAACACTACCTTTTACTGTACCAGCCATGGAGTAGTTCAGGCCAGAGAACCAATTGCATTTACAACTTCTTTTTTTTTAAAGTCATTGTTTTACATTTAGTGATTATGCAAGAGCTTGTGCTGGCATAAAGGGGAGAGCAGTGGGAAGGTGGGAACAGCGGCAAGAGAAGGGTAGAGGACATTTATTTTAAGGTCAGTGCTAGCTATTGCTGGCTTAAACTGATTGTGTGACTATGGCATAGAGTGGCCGTGTAGTAGGCAGGGAAGGAGATAAAGCATGTCTGGTTGATTAAAATAGTGCAGGTGTTAAAGCTAACATAGCAGGTCCTGTGCTTGGAGACAGTTCATGTCCTCCCTGTGCCTTTAGCTCCTCTATCAGCAAAAGTGCAGATAACTCTCTCAAGGGGCTCCTGTGGGGTTTAATTCAGTAAAGCCCTCAGGAGGGGAGGTTTACAGAGATAGGCAGTGTTTGTAGATTGTAACCAGGTGCCTGTGCTCACCAAGAAAGTTTGAAGCATTTACACTTGGCTGGGAATGTGCAAGTTATTCTGGCCTGGTGCAGACCTTCCTTTAGAAATGGGGATCTCAGCTTGGTAACGCTGGGTTTGTGCTGCACATTCTGGCCTGCAGCCTTCAGTGATGAAAAATAGGGCTAAGGCAGTGTGTATTCAGAGGGGCAATGCTTGCAGGGAAGGAAGTGCCACCTTGTCCTCAGTGATGTTTGCTGGTTGCAAATTTGTCCCTATGTAAGTGGCAGAGTGTCGACTTTCACTGATACTCTACCCTTAAGTAGATTATATCAGGTAGTACCTGCACCTGCATGATAGGGGAGATGGTACAAACCAATTGATCTAGTAGCCTCTCAGCTGGGAGAACAAGAACAGGATGTTGTCTGAAAGGTCTTTAGTAGTGAAATTTGCTACTAGTTGCTTCCTTCTGGTATATACCCCTAAGCCCTGTCTCCAGACCCTCCAGAAGGGGAAGAATAAGCCACTGTGACAGCAGGGAAAATTTGCTGATGATGCTAAGGGGTATGAAGAGAGGGTGTTTAATCTTTTTCTGAATGGGGACTATTGTAACATTAATGACAGTGCACAGAGGTCTGGAGAAGGGGCCTACCTGCTTATCACTTGCTTCCTTGTAGCTCTGCTAAGCAGACATCTTTATGATTACTCTTGGTTTTCCCCACTAAAAGTTCACATGTGCAATAATTTTGTTTAAATCTGTTTTCTGTTAAAGAAAGAGAGACCATTAGGTCCCCTAGAACGTGCTAGGTTTAGAGCAAAAGCTGAGGTCTTGGTTTTACAAGAGGATTGATTCATCAATTTGCTTCCATGTATTTCCAATGCTACTGATCTCAAGTCGTGTCATTTTACTATTTTGATATATTCTCAGGTCAAAAACTGCTCTTGAACATAACGTTGACTGTCATAGAATCACAGAATCATTTAAGTTGAAAAAGATCCTTCAGATGGTCTGGAGGGGTCTATTGAAGAGGGTACAGCAGAGGGCTACAAAGATGATTAGGGGGCTGGAACATCTTTCTTATGAGGAAAGGCTGAGGGACTTGGGTCTTTTTTGTCTGGAGAAGAGAAGACTCAGAGGCGATCTCATCAATGCTTATAAATACTTAAAGGGAGGGTGCTGGGAGGATGGGACCAGTCTTTTTTCTGTGGTGCCCAGTGATAAGACAAGAGGTAACGGTCACAAATTTGACCATAGGAAGTTCCATCTAAACATGAGGAGGAACTTCTTTACTTTGAGGGTGGGAGAGCACTGGAACAGGCTGCCCAGAGAGGTGGTGGAGTCTCCGACTCTGGAGACATTCAACACCCACCTAGATGCCACCCTGTGCAACCTGCTCTAGGTGACCCTGCTCTGGCCAAGGGGATTGGACTAGATGATCTCCAGAGGTCCCTTCCAACCCCTGTGATTCTGTGATCATTAAGTCCAACCGTAAACCTAACACTGCCACGTCCACCACATCTACAAGTCTTTTAAATACCTCCAGGGATGGTGACTGAGCCACTTTCCTGGGCAGCCTATTCCAATGCTTGAATACCCTTTCGGTGAAGAATTTTTTTCCTAATATCCAATCTAAACCTCCCCTGGTGCAACTTCAGGCCATTTCCTCTTGTCCTATCACTTGTGACTTGGGAAAAGAGACGACACCATAAACTAGCTTCCTTATGAAAGATTCCTTTTGTCTGCTTTTATTTATTAGTCATATAACAAATGCACTTTTACCTTCCCTTTGTCAAGTAGACGCGCCATAACAATATTCTAAGCATGAAATCGTGTTACTTTGCAAAAATGTCCCGCTTACTAGTGTAACTTGAGTGCGCTCTGGCTTTGTGTCTGCATCTCTTTTGTTCTGGAGATGTTCCCGTCTTCCAGCGCTATGCATGTGTGAGTGGACGGGATGCCAAATACCATAGTATTTGGTGTACTTTTATTTCTGGCTGTTCTTTGACTCTATATTTTAGCGCTTTTTCTTTAATGTTCTGATTCTTATAAGAACATCAACTCAAGTCATAGTTCAGTCTCAGAACAGCTTGTTACCACTACTTTAAAACAGTTCCAAAGATGGCCTTACCTCAGAAAAAATTATTTTCGTATTTTCCTGCACAGGTTGTTAACCTAACAGCACTTGACAGCACATACTCTAATGGCATTCTTTGAGCAAGTTTTGAGTGTGTGCAGAAGAGCGGGCGAGAAGCAAACGTACAAAAGTTCTTGCAAGAGGAGATGGGATGAGAAGTGTGGGGCATCCTGCATGAGGCGCCTGCCTGGGACTCTGTTGGACTCCCCATGCCTTCGTGTGCTTCTCAGCCAAACCTGCCTGGGCCCCCAGTTTAGTAGGAATGACGAGCAGTTGGTCAGCACTTTCAGTCCTGGAGGTTTTCCACTTAACAAAGCCTATAGTGCTTCTGAGTCGGCTTCCTCTCTGTTTCTCATCTGACTTAAGTCAAAAAAGGATATAGGGACAGAGTGCTTTCTGCTGAAAAAAGTATGAGAATAAACCTACCAGACACTGCTTTGACCAAAGCCAGAACAGGGGCAAGAGGTAGGGAAACTACTACTTCTTCTAGGAAATCAAAAGATATTCATCAAAAGGCAGTCCTGTGTATCCACCTGGCAGGAACACACAAGTTTATTTTTGTCCTGGGAAGCTGTTTTTGGATCTTTGAAATGCAGCCCTTGTTATGGCAAGTTTGAGGAGTTTGCTGAGTATCAGACTGATGAGGAATTTGCCTTGTTACATTTTTGTCTCCTTCCTTCTGCTCCCCAAGGAAGACATCTTTTCAAGCTCCTGCCCCCTCCCAAAATACCATAGTAACCCACCAACTTTGCCAGAAAATGCTTAGCACATTAGCGGGTTTAAGTGTCATAGTTGCAATCACTCGGAAGGCCACAGAGCTGCATAGATTTCATTCCAGCTGGTGGCTTTTTGACAACACTCAGTGGGCAGTGTTACAAACTCATGAAGCCTGTGGTACAGATGAAATACGAGTTGCTGCACTGCATGGAGAGGATAGTTGTGTATGTGTGGATGTGGCAGAGGGAGGAGGGTTATGAGATCAGCTGGGTGTCTGTAGTGAGAGAAGTGTGAAATGGCAAGGGTAAGTTTTCCATTACATAGTGTCCAAAAAAAAAAGGTTGTTATTATTGAGGTTATCTGTTCTAGAGCAAAAAAATAGGGTCAGCACTGCTCTATCCAGCATTCTCTGTAAATAAGCTGTATTTATGCCCTGTTGTTTTGGCTGTCTTGGATGATTCCGGTCTCCTCTCGCTTACTTCTGTGTGCCTGTGTGCCAGATTCTGCTCAGAGCTTCAGGAGCATGACATCAGAAACCACTCTTCCTGAGTCAATGGAGTTATGCCGATTTTTTTTTTTTTTTTTTTAAACCTGGTGCAACTCGGAGCACATCTTGGTCACTGTCTGTATTAACACCTGTTCGCAAGAACGGAGAGGCCCCCATGCTGCTGAATGGAGCCAGACAGCTGCCTATCTCTCTTGCAGATGTTCCTGTCTTTTTGTCTGCTCAGTGTGAGGAGGCATGATGGAGCACAGGAATGTGTCATATCCTTTCCATTCCCCTCCCTGCTTGTTTGGGGCAGCCAAAAAAGAGAGGGGACTAGGGACCCATTAGCAAAGTGAGTGGGGGAATGCTTAATAATCTCCTATTTTCTTGAGGATGTGATCTGACTTTTTTGCTGTGGCTGCAAGCAGGGCTGTGAGTGGGGATATATGCTGAGAGAACGCATACCTCTACTTTCTTTTCCCAAAATTACCATGCTGCAGGCTTTTGGTGTGCAAAAGCTGCTTTCAGACTGCCTGCCAGGTTCAGGCAGAGCCCTGCTCTCACCTTCCCCTCGCAGGGCCTTGCAGCAGGCTGGCTCACGAGCTGCAACGGCAGAGCGCTTATGGTCACACAGCTGGTGGGCAGTACCTCGCTTCTTCACAGCCAGTGGCCCAGTCCCAAGTTGTTTCCAGCCTGGGAGCTCCTCCCTCAAACAGGGCAAATTGAACTTTTGCCTCCATGCAAAGCAGTCCCTTTCAGCTCCCTTTGCCTTTTGAGCTCCACAGGAACCTGGATTCCTTCTCCCACAAAGGTGAGATACTGCTGATCATTTCCTGCACTCAGCAGTGCCACGCATTTCCTGCTAAGTTCAGCACTCGCCCCAGCCTGTGACCATGGTTTCTGGGTCTACATGAACTTAGCAAGAGCTCTGAGCTCTCCCACAGCTGTTAAACGCTACCAACTGGGCAATAAGAGGAATCCTGCTTCGTGTAAAGTAGGGGCTCCTGGATTCCCTTTCCAACTTTGAACACTTGATGAGGTCTGAATGCTGATAGGGAACAGTGCTCCGAGTGCTGGCCTGTCACTGCTGGGCCATAAATACCTTTAACTCTTCACGTTGGCATTTCCTAGCTACAGAGCACAAGCAGCCTGTACCTCAGAGGAAGCATGTCTGACCGTGCTGCAGGCAGGGAAACTTGAGCACAGCTGTACACAAGTAACATGGCATGATCCCACATGGGCTGTTCTTTGTTTTGCTAGGAGTTTTTTAAATCTTTGCTCATCATTTGAGACACACTGTGCTGGACTGGTTGGACATCCTCTCTGGAGGAAATAGGGTTCATCCTAAGTCATGTCTACAGGGAGGAGCAGAGTCCACCTAGAATGAGCAAAGGAAGAGGTGCTTATGTTAGTCTGCTTTTTTCATAGAATCGTAGAATTGTTTAGGTTGGAAAAGACCTTTAAGATCATCTAGTCCAACCACTGACCCTACTCTACCAGGTCTACCACTAAATCATGTCTCCAAGCACCACATCTACACAACTTCTAAACACATCTAGGGATGGTGACTCAACCACCTCCCTGGGCAGCCTGTTCCAATGCTTGATAACTCTTCCAGTGAAAAATTTTTTCCTAATGTCCAGCCTAAACCTCACCTGGCACAACTTGAACCCATTTCCTCTTGTCCTATCGCTAGTTACTTGGGAGAAGAGACCAGCTCCCATCTCACGACGACCTCCTTTCAGGTAGTTGTAGAGAGCAATAAGGTCTCCCCTCAGCCTTCTCTTCTCCAGACTAAACAATCCTAATTCCTTCAGCCACTCCTCATAAGACATTCTCCAGACCCCCCACCAGCATTGTTGCCCTTCTCTGGACACGCTCCAGCACCTCAATGTCCCTCCTATACTGTGGTACCCAAAACTGAACACAGTACTTAAGCTGCGGCCTCACCAGCGCTGCGTACAGGGGCAC
>VYXH01009750.1:26473-50641 GCA_013397275.1 Burhinus bistriatus | reverse complement strand
CTCCTACGTGGTCCACTCTGTGGACCAAGTGATACAGTTGCTTACACCAGGTTGTCATCAATACCTACTCTTAAAAAAAAAAAAAAAATCAAGCAGGAACATTCAGATTTTGCAGAATCGATAGGCTACTCCGCTCTTTTTCATTAATTTGGGACAAGAGTGAAGTGTCTAATGCAACATACTGTCTCTTAAAAACAAACAGAAGGAGCAAAACCCCTCTACTCCAAGTCTTTCTTCCGGTATTTCCCCAACATTGCATAACGCTACAAATGCAAACGGCATGTTTGAAACAGGTGTAGAGTTGTGCCTCGCTGCTTCCTGTATTTCAGTACCTGCTATCTGATTGGAGTGAGAGTGCAGGTATTGAGTGCCTGTGTGCCCTGCGTCTTGGTAACACTTGATTACGCATTCAGTGAATCACCAGCCCCTTGCTTTTCTTTGTCCAGAGCTGGAGTGTATCTCCATCCACCTTTTTTGTCTCCCACTGCTTATACACATGGTGCAGTCATGCACTGGGCTGAGCTCTTGCTTGCACCAAATCCACCATGCTGTCGAAGGAGGATGTTACAGTGCTGGAACCAATTGCAGCATAAAGAAGCCAAGAAATGCATGAAAAAGGGAATTGTTTTTAAATCATCACATCAAATAAAAGAAAAACCCAAATAAATGCAAAGAAACATGAAATTTCCTCTTTGATGTTCTCTGCCGGGAAGGTTTCAATCTCTTTTTAAAGCTCCTCCTCCACCCCCTTGCTTCTTATGGGATTGTATCCAATATTCCAATGTTCACGTAATGCCTTGACTTTGCTATCATTCTTCTTGGGATAATTATAGGTTAGTATAATGTACCTATTGTTCTGTTCCACAAAGCAGCACTGTCATACGGATGGCAGGAGTGGGGTGGGGGGGATCTCTGTGTGTTCTCCTGCATCCACACTGTGTCTTTAATTAGTGTTCTTCCTTGTCTTTTCTTTTTTATTTTAATTTTTTTCCCTTCCCATGGTGAATGCTGAGCACTTCCCCTTCTCAGACCGTTGGTCTCTTTTTCCAGTTACACTGGTGCCCTGTTTTTTGATTTTGGCTGAGTTCATTCCCATCATAGCAGGTTTGCCTTTCGGATGAAAAGAACATGAAACCTGTGTAATGAGCTAGTGGTATTTACAGAGAAAATGGATAAATGATTCTTTCCCAAACCTTATCAGTTGAGTATCTCATATTATCTTGCGTGATTTTTCTAAATTCAGGAAGAAGAAAAAACCTACCCGGTGCCCAGGGGCTCCACTCTGCATTTGGGCCCTGCTGCACAAGGCACCGCATAAACATGTACTAACACAGTCCCTGACTTTGAGTGCTCACACGTTTTTCTGTAACAGCATTCGTCTTTGCCCTCCAGGTGCAGGTGTGGGAGACTGCTGTTGAGTGTTATAAAGTGTTTTTGGTGCTGGGGCTTTGCTTGTGTTTGCTAGACAAGGTGCTGAGTATATTACTGGGTGCTTGAGAAATATTAAGGAAAGGCTGAAGAGCCCAGTTAAATCTCCATTGTT
Organism: Burhinus bistriatus; assembly: GCA_013397275.1. Lineage (NCBI taxonomy): Eukaryota > Metazoa > Chordata > Aves > Charadriiformes > Burhinidae > Burhinus > Burhinus bistriatus. The sequence continues at coordinate 49,098 of VYXH01009750.1, read as the reverse complement.
GTACACAGGAGATAAATGTTGGTTCATAAGTGGTAGAGAAACTGTGTAATCAGTTGCTCGCTTTCTATTGTTGCCACCTCCAAGATAAATAATACTCAGGGCTGGTGCCGTGTTTTAGCCAGTAAGGCTGTATAAGCAAATAGGTTAATCTTGATTAGCTGCTGTTTGTTTCGCTGTAAACTACTTTTTGCCTTTGAGTCAAACAAGTGGTCTGGAAAGATGGTTCCTGACTAGCCCATCAAAGGAAAACAGTAGCGGGCTGGTTTTTTATTTTTCAGGACTTCACACAACTTCCTCCTCTTTGAATGTGGGTTTACCAGAATGATGAAATGGGAAACCTCCAAACTATTGCATTTGTAACATCTATTGTTATAAAAGAGGGAATTACAGATTTTGGAAGATCTGGCTTAAAAAAGCTCTGCTGGCAATGAGTATGCCTCAAGTGCATGCAACTTCCCTGCTGCAAAAGTGGACAAAAGTGTGTTCAGAGGTCAGAACTCTGTCTCTTCTTCTGTAGTCCCTGGGCTTCCCCTTGCTCCTGATGCACAAAGCCAAAACACACCATTTTCACTTGAATGTCTCTTTTAAGATGCCTTACATGAATCTTGGAAAGATAGGAAGGTTCATCCAACATTGTCGTTGCTAGGTTGTTCCACCACAGGAAATGACTTCTCGTGTGGTGCCTTTAAAATCATCAGTGTCTTTGTACACCTTTGCAGATTTGAAAATCTGAAAAAGCCTAAGTGTCCATCTATGAGTGTGTGGAGTGCAAGAAAAGGGACTTGGTGGATAGAAATGGACTTCTTACTGTGCACTGAGAATGTGGTCTTTTTAAAACAAAAATTAATCTCCTTCATAAAGATAATTTGTAGAACTGTGTCTCCAAAACAAAAGAACCAACACAGATGCACAATTTGGCAAGCTGCAAATATTAAACAGCCAACCTCTTTCTCCCTGGTGTAATTCCATGGACTTCAAGGGAATTACACCAGTGGCAGTGAATTTGGCCTAAAATGCCTTTGACTAAAATGTATTGTTTTATGTCTGCTGTCCTGAGTAATGCTGAATGAGATTTGATGTTTTAGAAATGGATGAAGTCTCGTGTGTTCAGTGCAGCATGCTGAGAAACACACCCACGTGTGAGCACACACACGTCCACGCATGCGCACTTGTGTTGATTGCTTTCTGGGGATGTTCCCAGAACGGAGACGTGCTTGCCAGGTGTGTTTGCAAGCCAGCTCTGGTTGTGTTGTGTGTGTTGGAGAAGCACAGGGATGCTCCTTACAACTGCTGCTTGCCTTGTACTTGCTTATTGTGTTTCTCCTTTATATCCTGAAGTGGAAACCACAGGTTAATCCCAGTCAAATCCTGTAAATGATTGCCCCTGTTGGACCAGACCCAGAAAAATTCCTCCCGCTGGCTTAAGCGTATTTACATACCACAGGTCATTACAAGTTGGCGCTCACCTTTGTATTCATTCCCATGTGTCAAAGCAGAGATATTGGTTCATTTTTCTTTTTTTCCCAATATTTCTTCTATTTTCTAGGTTACCTTTTTTTGAAGAAATAAGAAAGCCAAAGGAGTGATCCCCGTGGGTCCTGACATCTGGTGCCGTCATTCTTACTGACTCAAAGGAGACCTAGGGAAGGAGAGAGAGAAGAGTCTGGCTGCAGTCTCTTCTTGTTTCTCTTTTGTGGGCCCCCACCCTGCACCCTCCTGGGCCTGCAATCCACTAACTAGCTCCTCCTGACTCCAGCTGTCATTTTTCCTTTTTATCTACTCTTTTCTCAAAGAACCAAATGTCATCTCTTGTTGTTCCCTTAGCTGGGGTCAGACTCCTCTGTGTACTTTACGCTGATGAAGGATTTTTAACTGGGAGTGAGAGCAGTAATCAACTGCATGGTTGGGGAAGGGGAGAGATTAAATCTGAGAATTGCTAGTGATTGCCCCACGTGAAGAACAGCAGCTAGCAAAACACATGCTATCATTATGCTCTTATGATTATTTTATTCCCTTAGTGACAGTAAAATGCTATGTGTAGCAGAAAGGTAGGACAAAGTCCATCCTTGTTAAGCCCTGTGGTATTCAATGGATTTTCAGTGGGGTAGAATTGGGAAAAATTTAGTTTTATAGTGAGGAGTGACTCCTATTTTCAGACCCTCTCCCTGGGAGATTTCAGGAAACAGAGAAGGCAAATCAAAGATATGTTTGTGTTCTAAATTGGGGACCCATTTTTGTTCAAAAGAGGGTAACCATTTTTATTTCCAGTCTTGACTCTATTGCTATGGGGAAGTCATTGGAGGGTGTAGTGGGATGTGACTTCTGCTGTGTCCTGACACTTCCACTTTATCAGCCAGTTTTGGGGCATGCTGGCTGAATCAAAGCGGGGACAGGAAGGGTTCCTGGTGCTGCTTCAGTCTCTGCCCATGATTTATTTTTCTGGTTTATTCAAGACAGAATCAAGCTCCAGGGACCGCAACAGATTGCAAACTGTAAGTTTCATAATCAAACCTAGCAAGGCAAAATACTTAACAAACAGGCTAAATGATGAGAATTACCTTTGGATTGATTAATTACTTTAATTTTGGTAGCCTAAACTGTCTCCTTCAATACAGTCTTTTTAAAGTCTTGTCAGTCCCTCTCAACAGTCTTCTGTTGTTACAGAGCTATAGGAAGAATAGTACAAAGTGTCCTGATTCTCCTTTTGCACTGATGGAAGTCAAAAGTGCTCTGAAGTACGCAGGAACTGAGTCAGCCTTCTTCCAGAAAAGCATTTTCTGTACAAGAGAAAAACAGGCTGTATTTAAAGTTTTTTTTTTTTAATTAAGAGAGACCTGGCTGGTGGAGAAAGAGGTTTCACTGAACTCAAATTGCCAACTTTTGCTAAGACGTGTGTTAGGGACTAACATGCTAGTATTATTCTGTGTTTATTCCTTAGGTATTTGACAGTGATTTTGTTAATGCTTTCAAAATCTGTTACTTTCTTAGCAACTTCAACTCCTACAAGCCAGGGACTGCATGAAAATTACAGTTCTATAGTTGAAATTTCTGGCTCTGCTGGCTGTAGAAATATCTACATGTAAAATAATCTACCAGTTCAGAAACAGGACCCAACTCATGATTTTTTTGAGTGGTTTGATTTGAAAATACTGGAAATACCAGGTGCAGGTGGTATCTGGAATACAGGAAGAAAGATGGGAATATCAGGATAAAAGAGACTTCTTTACCGTAAGTCTGCAGTTAAGCTTCTTGAACTTGGACTTCATACCTGTCCTGCCTATTTTTCCAGTTAGGAGATGTGCCTGAATCTTAAGTTTAAGGTGGAACCTATTGGTAAAGTTTCAGTCAAATACTACATTGTGAAGGTCCCAAATCTGGGGGGATGTGGAGTTGTGCCTGACCTGACTTTTCCTGCTTCCCTCTACCATGATGTTTCAGCTCTAGCGTTTGGAATGGGCCTTTATATACAGTTTTGAGGTCTGATCATCCCTTATATGCATTGTGATACGGAAAGAAGGATGGATAGGAAGAGTTCACAGTCCTAGAGATGCTTGTCAGCTGTCTTCTTGGTCTCTTCCTTTGCTTTTTTCTGTAGCATGGGATATGGATCACCTCCTGTGACCATCTCAGCACATTCATCCCATGAATGCCTTGGAATTGTGCATGCCTTAGAACACTGATGATGCCCTTATAGTACTTGAGAGTCCTGGTCTTTTTTACTGTAGATCTTAAGATTTTTTTAGAATACTGAGAATTCGTACCTAGTTTTTTGTGGACCTCTGTGTGCTAAATACCTTGTACGTTATTTTCTGGGTTTGCTGGAGACTGGGCTCTATCTTTCAGTTTGTAATTTCCAGTCCTTTGTTGTTGAAAGACACACAGTCTCTGCTGTGTGCTGTTCCATTTACCGCTCCCTTTTCACTCTTTCCTTGCTATCTTTCCTTCCTTATTCAAATTTGTCATTCCCAATGGTATTGCTGTTTTGTTCAGTGGGAGCCATGACTAGCATTTTCCCCATTGGACTGATTTGCGTTGACACCTGTCTTTTCAAGCCAGCAGTCTTCGAGCAAATCCCTCGGTACATAGGCAAATACCAACACAGAAGCTGTGGCCTCATTCTTCTTCCATCTTGTGCAGTCTTTTTACCTTAGCAAAGTGAGTGTAAAAAACTAGGACGAATCAGAATGAAGTACTCGGTCTATGCAAACTTTAATGGCAACCAAGTGTACAATCACATGGGGTAATGATGTTTCTGAAGTTCAGATTCAGGCTTTAAATCCAGACTGAAGTTAAAATGTCATTTGTTGTAATTTACTTGTTGCTGCAATATTAAATGTTTTAGAAAATTAGGTTGTATTTTTTCTGCTTCCACCTTTTTTTCTCTGCTGTTGCTATACTCAAATGTATTGACAGTTGCAATGGAAAGATACTAATACAGTAGCCAGTTTGGTCCTTCAGGACATAATGTAAACATGTTCCTCAAGTGACTATAGAGCATAGAACCCTGAAGGAAGCAGATAATTGCAGAAACAAAGTACTGTATTTTTACTGCCATTTTTGGAACAGTAACAACTCTTTAAAAAGTGGATATTGCTGGAACTTGGTCCCCTTTTTTCTGCAGAACCACGTGTTCTGGAATTCTTCTCCAGTATTTCATCAAGGTTTTCTCTTTTATGTAGGTAGAATTAACAGAAAGCAGAGAAGCAAATAAACCTAAGCAAAAGCACGCAGCATAAAGATTCTGAAAAGTGTCGGATTTTGGGTATTAAAAAAAATCTCAAAACCATGTCAGCCTATAGTAAATTATAACCATAACTGCTAACACCTCAAATCCCCTAGGAATTTTTGCCACAGATGCTTGCCAGATGCTGCAGCAGTTTCCAGCTGTTGCTCCACTTTTGGATGCATCAGGCAAAACTGAGAAACCTCATCAGCTGATGGGCAAACTTATGAAGGGTAAAATGGAGTAGGAGCTGCTTATTTCATCTAAGATGGTGCTGACTGAAGACATAGATGCCAGCTGTTTATCAGCTGGCTTCATACCGAAGGTTCATTTTCCTTTAGCATGCTCAGTACTTGTACTTCCCCTCCTTCCTTCAGCCTTTTGGCTTGATAGACCAAAAGGAGTATAAGAAAGACAGCCATGAATTTATCATTCATATAAGTGTATCATTTTCTTATAATTGAACTTAATTCTGGCAAGAAGTCACATGGAAAGCAAGAGAAGAGATCCCTCAGCTCTTCATTGCCCCTGCGACAAGAACAACCTGGAAGGTATTGTATCTAAACACATAACATGTCAAATAAACACCAGGTGTTCTCTGCATTCAAAAACCAAACATGAGTTCCTATTGCTCCTCCAAAGTATAATATTCAAATTCATTCATGGCAGCCTTATAAACAAGAATCAACGTCGCAGTGATTCATTTGTAAGTATATGCAATCTGTCTGTGTATAAGCAGCACTATACATCAGTGATAGTCAAACCTGAAAAGTTTGGTTCTTGAATGGACTGAGAGGAAGCAACTTAATCACCAGGGTGTGGTAACCTGATGCTGTGCTGGCATGTGTTGTCTTTGATGCTTTGTCATCACTGTTGCCTATTGATGGTAAGCTGTGAGCAGATGCCTTAGTGCAGTGTCAGATCATCACACCATGATTAGCTTGTAGAACTCTGCAATTGCATTTTCTTCCTGACTGCTGGTGAAAAGAGTTGCTTCCCATCTCTCAGTCTTTCTGCCTCTCTCTTTGACTGCATCAAAGAGTAAAGAACCATCTCAAGTGCTTTGAAACATTGGCTAAGCCTTCTGTTGAGCAAAGAGAGGCTCTGATTAAACCTACAGATTACTCCAGAACCCACATGTGATGTTTTAAGGAACTCAAGTTGAGCATTGTTGAGCTATGTAATGCATTAGGTTATTTTCTGACTTCTGCAAAAATGTCTTGTGTTTCACAGAGTGACATGGTGCTATCTCCTAGTCTTTCTCTTTATGCTGAGAAAGATTCAGTGTGTAACTGTTTAGTGTATGTTACATAAAACCTCCAAAGAAAGAATATCTGAAGGGCTTTCCTCTCATAACTCTCACCAAATATGATGAGATTTTTTTTAGTATTCAGTGCGTATGGCTTGTGGTTCTCTTTGGGGAAAAGAGGGGAGAGTGTACATTTGGAGAGAAAGGAGATAGTCATTCCATTGTGCATGTGACAGAGCCAACTATGTTGCTGTCAAATAGTAGTGGTTCCTAAGCTATCCACAATGGAGAACCCCCAGTTGCGGACAGAGGGGACATTTACCTGCCTGCTTTGTCCTCAGTAGCAACTACACAAAGATGATTCATCTGTGTGTGATGGTCCTCAGAAGCAGAAGACTTCCACACCATCCTTATGTTGTGACCTTTTTGCAGATCCTTCCATTTTGTTCCCTTCTCAACTGCCCATGGAGGAACTCTCCCATTCCACTGCCTTGGAGCTGTTTTGCTTCTCCTGATGCATGCCAAGTGCTTTCGGCCTGCAGCCCTAAGGGGTGGGGGCTAAGACTTGGGTCTACCCCTGAGACAGAGCGGAGCCAGCAAAGATGGGTTATTTTTAAATTGTGTGGTGACAAGCCTTTTTTTCCCTCCCTTTTTGTTCCCAGAGGATATCTGGGTAAGTTTTTTGTGCCAAGTGCTTGGAATGTGGTTTTTCTCCTCTTCCTCCCCCTTCCAAACAGAAAGAGAAAACTTTATGCTGTGATTTGTGTTAATTGGGGAACATAAATCCAAACTGTAGTGCAGCATTGCTGGGCCTGGGCACCTATTGAAGTCTAATGAGGGAAGAGCAGCTTTCTCTTGCCCTCCCCCCTTATGCTCTCCCCACATTAAACTCTTTCTTGTGGTACAGTCCTGTTCAGATGGGCGTATGGGAATGCCAGCGAGAGTGTGTGCATTGGTCCAAAGTTCTCACGGGTCTGAAAGCAGTATGTGACTCCTTTAAAATAATGCAGCCAGAGTAAGGCATGGATGTTCTCCCAGGCCAAGTTACTTGTGTAGCCAGTATAGGGAAAAGAGAGAGAGAGATTCCTCTGGGTACCTGTCTGAAGTGCCTGCAAGCCCATTTGAGGCAAATCCACACTGCAACAGAGATTTGATAGTCCGTGTGCCCTCACCATATGTTTCTGGACTGATGAGAGGGTCCTATGTAGGATGTTATATGACTTTTTACTCCTTGTGTCAGGCCTGATACTTTCTCAAAACTTCGTCATGAAGTATTTCCTTATGATTACTGACTAGCGAAAGAGATGTCATGTTACATCCATAATAGAAAATAAGAATCCTTCTCCCTGTCCCAGCCATGGTACTGGCAATAAATTAGTGCCTATCAGCTTGTACAGGGTGTAATGGAGTCCCTCACACAAAAAAACAACCTGGGAGGGCCTTGATCTGAGCATGAATGGGAGTATAATTACACTGAGTGTAATAATGTATACTTTAGCAGAGATGGACAAGTTCATCTGAAACGGCTCTGGAGTGAAGGCCAAAAGCAAAAGCTTCCCTTTGGCACTGATGTTTCAAGAAGAAAAACAATTCACATAGTGGAAGAAAGGTAGATTGGGAGGGTAACAGGAAGAGCTTAAATAGAGGACCCTGCAAGTCCCAAAATTTATTAAAAACAATACTTGACTGGCTCTGAGGTTTGCTGCAATCAAATAATAAAACTCACACTCAGGTAAAAATGGTTCTTTTGGTGGTGGTGCAAGACCAACATTCATCCTTCAGTTCTGGGTAATATAGCATTACTACAGGAGGTATTTTCACCTGCTGGTAATATTTTACCGCTTTTGCCCGCAAGCTCATCAATGTTTGTGTAGCATTAAAACTCTTATTTTTGTCAACTTCATCAGCCCTTGCTGATGCAGCACTGGAAGTCTGGGAAGAACCGCTTGCTTTTGCTTTGAGAGATGGGATGAAAGGTTAGAGGGGGTGGATGGCGATTGCATGAGCAATGCAGGTCAGGTTACTGGTGGATTCCTCTTGCAAGATAAGTGAGACCCCGCTGAAAGGTAATTATTGGAAAGCATAAATTCCTGAGATAACCTGTCCAAGAAGAAATACTGACAGGAGCAGAGGCCACGTGTTAAAGGCTAGCCATTACTCCAGGGCAATGGGCTAACCTCTCTCTCTCGTTTTTTCTGTAACCTCCCCTTGCTCTGACAGTTGACACCCTCAGTTCTTTTCCTTCAGTCACTTGCCAGTCTTTTCCTGGTCCTCTTTATAGACCACTGTGATGCTCGTCTCCATTCTGTACTAATCGAGGTCCAGACAAGTGGATACTCAGTATGTAGTTTAGTTCCATGTCCAAATTCTTGTTTAGCCATTGTCTTTTCTTGTCATTGTCATTGCAGTGTTCAGGTAGCTTTTACAGCATGTCTGGAAAAAAGAAAGGTAGCTCTTGTATTTCTTTAACTGATTTTTGTATAGTAGAGCTTCAACTAGCTTTCAGGGATGACATGGAATCAGCTTTGCCACTGAATGAAGAAAATTGCTGGATTTCAATTGGGGAAGGAAGTGTTGAAGAGTGAGAAAATAAATTTCAGAAGAAAAGATGGAGCAAACCTGGGAAATAAGAAAAGTGCCTTCTCTTTCTCTGTGGCTTTGTTATGCAAACTCTCTGTGTCTCATCTGTAATGTAGAGATAATGATATCTACCCAGCTCCTATTTCCACTGGTTGATTGATTAATGACTGTCTCATGATCCCTAGATTACACTTTTGTGACCTACAGCTTTAACTACTGCAGTGTATTACATCCCAGAAAGAAAATGGAAGTAATGTGTTAGCTCTGGCTAGTTCCAGCTGGGAAAACATGATAAACTGACCTGGACAGGCTTGCCCATGTGTACCTGTTTCTAAGACCTCATTCTAAAAGTGCACTGAAGCACGTGTCTGTTCAGCTGCCATCTCTATTCAAACAAGACATTCAAGTATCTACCTAACTTTGAATTGAAGGGGACCTGCACACTCAATGAGGTACTGTGCTGAACTGGGACCTGGTGCTTGGTCACAGGCAGGGTTTCATCATGAGTCTTTGAAGACCTCAGTGAACACACAGGGCCAAAGATGGAGCTGAGATCTGCCCTATCATGATTGGGAATCATGATTGGGATATGCGTTAAACAACTGGAGTCTTTAAGAAAAGTGAAACTTGCCAAAAGAGTAAGTTGTTTGAGCAGAAAAGAGGGTCTTCATTGTGCAGTGATAATTGCAGCAACACATTTCTGCAAGCTTTGCTAATTGCTAAATGAATTACAAGGCTTTTCTATTTGATTTAACTGTTCTACAGTAATGACCACCTCAATCTGATACTTGGGTTAAGGTGGTGCTGAGAACAGGAGGCAAGCCGGAAGAAAAACACGTGCAAGGAAAGTTGGTGTATAGGGGAACAACCGCCAGATATCTGAGTTTCTGAAAGCTAGTTGTGGCAAGTGCTTTTTCTTGACTTTATAAAAGAGTTCCTCTTATATGCTCCGTAAATATATGCAGAAACAAGAGCACAGGTGTTTGAAACATCACTCCTCAGAGTTAAAGCAATGTGTGTATTTGCAGTCTGTTTTTCTCTGCTCCAATGGTATGAGCTCCAGGTGCAGAAGATCCTGTGCCTAGACCTTTGAGTTAGTTCAAGTATACTGTCAATACAGGGCATTCTGTATGCTGAGGGAACTGGGAGATGATGTGTTGGAGGACACAGTGCATCTGTTTCACCTCTTCTAAATTTTACTGTTCCTTATTGAAGAGTAATAATGATACTTCAGCAGAGGAATGCCCGTAATCTGCCCTACTTCCATTTGCGGGTAGAACTGGGGGAAGTAGGTGAGAAAAGGAAATCTAATTCACGGTCCTCTTGGGAATTCCCCTATGTAGCATGTATATTCCTGCTGTACGTCTGCTGAGGTCAGTAGATTTATACAAGTAACAGAATGATTGTTCCTGTGTATTCAAGAGAAATAATAACTCAAAGAAACATAACCTTAATTATCTAGGCTTAAGATGTTTTTGTAGAGAACAGAAAATATGATTTCCCATTATGTTTTGTATGGTTAATAATTATTGACTGGGTTGAGTACATTTTTGTGTTTTCTTACATGTGTATTCTATTTGTCATATGTATTGTGACTGAGGAACTGAAAGTGCTACCCACTCAAGATTAGTAACTTTATCTTTAAAGCATTGGCTATAGCTGGTTTTTTTTTTCCCAAGGCTGACCTCAGAGGCAAAGTAAGCTCTAATAATTATGTGGTTTTATTCTAGATCTACATAAATCTCTGCTTTGCTACTTATGTGATCATTTTCACCTGAGCAGAATGGATTGTTTCCTGTAGTGGGATTTCCTTTGCAGCAGGAGATACAAGGTTCCTACAAAAGAGGCCAGTCAGCAGAAAAATGTGAGCTCGCTAACTCTTTCTAGTCAAAGGACAGGAAGTACCTAAAATATTAAAGTAATTACAGTTCTTTGAGGTGGGGAAGCTTGCCTGCCATTTAGGAGCATTTCTACTACTCTTCTACTTGCATGTTTATTTCAATCTTGTCTAAATTCTGCCATCTGGATTGTAGTGCACTGTATATTTGTCGACTAAATAACTGCACAAGGTGCAGGGGAAATCCCAGCCTGGGAACTTCCAAGAGGGCTAACAGAGGTCATTCAGAGCAGGACCATGCTGTAGAGCTTGGACAGTTGTGACTCTGACGTGGCTAAAATCATGCAAAACGCTCATGCTCTTTCCTGGCATCTCGCTGCCTGTTGAGATCTGATGGAGATACACGGCTTCATGAAAGATGAGATACATAGAGACACATGAAAAGGAATGCTCTTGTCAGCTTAGCTGGTGTCATTTGGGCCGATGATGTAACTGTGGTGATAGGGGAAAGACTCCTTCCATTTGTATATGCTGTGTCTCCCAAGAGGGCTGTGCTGACTGAGTGACTTAGCTGTCACCACTGATGGTGTGGACAGGCTTTTTCCATTGCAAATAAACAAGCGTGCTACTTGAAGACTAACCCAAGCTGGTTTTACTGCTGGAGACTACCTCTGGTGGCAGACAAGGTTTTGTGAGCTCGCCCTCAGCTCCTCTAGGCAACGTCAGCTGGGTTTGCTCAAACAGATCAAATGGCCTTGCCTGAAGTAGATCAGGGAGCACTCACGCAAGTATTGCTACTGGCGGGAGGTGCAGGAGCGGTAATCTGTAGGAGACAAGCAGTGAAAAGCAGCAGGGTAGGAGGGAATGGGTGATATTTTTAGCCAGCACAGCTAGAGCTAGGACAGGATGTCTGTTTATGATCTGAGCATCTTTTAGTATAGACAGTGCTTAAAGTAATGCACACAATTTATTAGTAAGGTAGGATGTTAGCTGTGTTGTGCAGGGGAACTGTTAAAGCTACAAAAGAAGTCACGGCAGAGTCATTTGTGAAACTCTGGTTTGCTGGCTTCCCAGTGCCAGCTTGGGTGATAGATTACGTTTTTTACTAATCTACCTTTCTCCTGGATGTGGGAATGCAAAAGATAGGTCCAGTGTGGGAAATCAGGACTGAGGGAGTTGAATGCATAGACTTTATCTTTGACTACATCTGGCCCCTAAGACTATGATTGCACTAAGCCAAACAGACTTCTGGTGACCCCAAGCCCCAGCAGCTTGAGGTGCTTCTTTAAAAATGTGTATAAAAAAATCTTTTCAATGTTGTCATGTCCAGTCTAATATTGTTGCTGAAGTTTTCATTAGTTCATTCCTTTAGTAATTGGAGAGAATTTTTGACCTTTTGGGGAAGGTTAGGACCAAGCTGAATTCTGACTGCTGTCCTCAGATACAGAAGAGGTCTAGGTTTTTACCTTTTGCACCTGTTGTTCATTTAATTGGATGATGCTGCATCTCTTTAAAACCAAAACCCTGGCCTGAGAAAGAATAGATGCTCTGAGATATCCCCAAGGAGTCTGCCTCTGAGATTAACCTAATTGGTCACTGTGCTGAGTCTAATAGAGATTGTATGCAACGTCTGTCTCTGGAAACACCTTAGATAGCCTAGTGTATGGCATGAAAACTGCTGCTGTTACCTCTCCATGGAAATGGAGGAAAAGTAAGACAAGAAGTGGACAAATTACCACAACAACCATAGTTCACAGTCCAGTATATTTGAATGGGGCCGAGAAATTAATCTTCTGAAGTACCTCATCTAAGCACACATCATCATGTACCATACACAGATACCTGATGTATCTAGCCAACAACTCTGCGTGTTAACTGCTGAGTAAGATGGGTATAGTGGTCCCACTTTTTTGGCTTTGAGAGCTGGGAATGTTGCTGCAGGCCTTGTGTGAGGCCATGCACAGCTGCAGGAAGAGGAACACCTCCAGCTGTGGTCCTTCTTCCTGCACAAAGATGGCTGCAGCTCTTGACCATGAAAGCCAGATTTGGCCTGCAGGCTGCTGTCAGTGAAATACCCTGATGTACCACGCTCTTCTTGGCAGTGTTAACTTGTGCTGCTGTTTCTTTTCTTTAAATGGAAATGCTGGCAGAGCTCTCATACTTCCACAGTACTTATGAGGATGGGGCTAATCAGATCAATTTTCCCCAAATTGTAAGCTATGCCTACTTTTTGTCATTTTTCTTCAGAGACAGCCTTTTGCATGAGATGATACCTGTAGTTTCACACTGGATTAAATTACAGTCTAAGACTGTTTCCAGAGTAGTGAATTTAACTCACTGTATGAGGCCGGGTTCTCTGTTATGATTCAGCACCACACCATGATTCAAGCAGTGAGAAGCCTGTTGATTCTGGCCACAAATAGCCAGTAGGGATTTCCAACCCACCAGGGGAAGTCTGCTGATAAATACCTGGCAAAAGGGGATTCCTTTGCCCTTCTACACATAGGGGATGGGCTAACGCTGGGTGCTTCGAGGAGGGTGCTGGAAAATCTCACATTGCTCTTTCACTGATCTAGGATTCAACCTAGACTCGTAGCTCAGGGCATCTCCTTGACTGCTGCTACGTCTGGGCTGTGCCAGTGCTGACTCAGGAACTTGTCATCAGCTCTCTGATGGCTCCTAATCTCTTGCACCACATTCGGTCTATGCACCTGGCACAGTGCTTTTGAACAAGCGCTTGAAAGCTTGTCTGTTTTGACCCAGCTGTATGAGTTCTTCCAGTGAAAGGTATTAAGTCTCCTTGCAAACCTTTCCTTTCATTCACCCTTCAATCATTGCTGCTCCAGCAACACTGTCTCTGCTTGCAGCTGTGTACTGCTTTGTGGTCCAATTTGTGTACTCTGTCTACTACTGAAACAGTTCTGCTAGCCATATTTTTTCTCTGACTCCCATGCTGGGGAAAGTTATACAGAGCTCTTTTTGTCCATCAGGTGAAATTGTTCAATATGTATAGAAATGAAGTAGATGTCTCAATGACTCTGGCTCTTGGAGAGTCTAGGATAGACATGTGTTTGTGAGTCTTTACAAAGCTGCCAATTTTATGTTAAAAAACTGAAAGCCCAGAAAGTTTGAGTCATTCTGTAGCCCATCTGGAAATCCTGTTTTGCCTTTGCTCACGTTCACACCCCTTACATCATTAGAAGATGTCGTACAGGGACAGATGCAACTGACCATTACGAGAAAACTGAATCTGCACACTCCTACACTTTCTGGCTTGCCCTTGGAGTTTGTAGTAGGATTTTGAGCAATCCGTTAGGCTTTACCTAACGTCAGGAAAGCCATTCTGTATTTCTGTTGAGTCTCAATATCCTACCTCTCTGCAGTCACGAAGGGTGCATGATTGTAGCATTTAGGAGCTGCCTATAGACTAGAGGTTCCAGAGAGTACAGCCGAAGGAGGGGCCCAGCCAGTCCTTTGTTGTTTAATGCTTAATAGTGGTCTGATACTCTTGAATATGTCATATTTTCCTTTGTTTTGATCTTTTGATGAATGTTGTGTTAGCACACATGTGGGGATGAGTGGAACAGAATACTTTATGTCTTCCGGGAAGATTCTCTGGAGCTGGGGGTCTGCTGTCCGAAGGCGCTGCAGGAGTCTGGTGATACTGGGCTCCGTTAAGCACAGGTTTCCGGTTGCATCTGCTGTTCTGGTTCTAGAAGGAGAAGCAGCTGTTCAAGCAGCTTGAACCTAGCTCACTGTGCCTTTTGTGAAAACCAGTGGTGCTTCAGAGTGCATGAGGAAAGTGGGATGAGGACAGGCTGGGTACTAGTGATCTCTGTGATGGGGTAGGTACCACAGTTTTGCAGCTAGCTCTGTCTTCATTGCTTGTCTAGTCTAAGGAAGAGAGTCATAGTAGGCCAGCCCAAATGTAAAAAACGCATATAAGCATGGGCAGACCACTGCTTGAAAAGACAATTATGCTGACTGGAAAGGGGAGTGGGGGATGGGGAGAGAGAGAGAGAGAGGAAGGCCCTTTTGATGATCGTGTCTATTAGATTGTCCACGTTAGTGTCTGTCTTTGAATCATATATAACGTTAGCTCGTAGTTTGTAACATTTCCCACTTCCAGGCAGCCTCACTACTATCTCTTCTGATTTCAGCCTCTGCCAGCCGTGCTACCCTTGCTTTCAACACTGAGAGATTTGGGAACGTGCCGTCTGCATGAGGGGGAAAGCATACACAAAGCTGCGTGTCATCAATGTAATGGCTGGCATTGCTGCCCATATACTTCATCATATTCCCTGGAGGTTTTGCATAGATATTAAATAGAACTGGTGGAAGAACTGAGCCCTGTGGCATTCTTCATGTCAAGGCTCATGGAGAGGAGGAGCAGCCGCCTGTCAGGGGCCTCCTGGGATCTGCTGGAAAGGAACGAGTGTTGCCAGCTCTGTGCAGTTCTGTTAGCACTTGCCAAGACGTGCAGTTGGTCAAACTGTACCTCTTGGTCTGCAGTGTCGCAGGCAGCTGATAGCTCAGATAGCATCTGCATGATTCCTTAGTCTTTATTCCTCTTTGCGAGAAGGCTGGAGACCCCACTGGTGCTTCATTTCCAGACTCATTCATGAACGTCACCAAGAAGAGAGTGCAAAGCCTCTCCTGAAGCCACGTTGCACCACTAGTTTCCCACCACTTCTCAGATCTTGCCCAGTTTGGAACTGGATGGCGGTGCTGCTGAAGAACAATTTCTGATTTAAAATGTCTTTTTCAGTTGTCCTCAGTGTTCCTCACAGTATCAAATGCTAGAGGCTAAAAGTGTAGTAGATGAAAACTCCATGGTCTTGAAGAGACCAAGTCCCACATTTTTGATCATGGCTAGGGACCATTGCAAACTTCAGAAGGAAAAGTCCGTTGCTTTCTGTTACATGATTAGTAATTTCTTTCTGTGCTATCAGCTTTTTACTTGCCTAGTCATGTAGTGAGCATGGTTCTAGAGGGAAATGACTAGAAAGGGGCCTGGCCTCAGGAACTGGGGAGAATCTGGATTCATACTCAGGGGATCTGGTGGAAATTTCAGAGCTGCACTTAAAGAGGACTGGTTCTTTGTTATACAAGTTTTCCAGGGGTGATGTGGACCTGTAGTCATGGTTGAGCTTGGCTGGTTATACATCTTCAGTGAGTGCTCTCCTTCTCTGGATCCTCACCTGAAATACAACAGGCACTGCAGGAGGGATGTGCTAGATTCTGCCCATTTTGTAGCTTTTGTAAAAGGTGTAGTGCACTCCAATAGCTGGGACTCTGCAGGATGGGCTGGAAAGTAGTGGTAAAGAGCTGCTCCACCACTTTCGGGCCCATCAGGATCCCTTGTCAGTAGAGAAATGACTTCCTGAAGCAGCTGGAGTGAAGCCAGGCTCTTGGTCCTTATTGCTAACTCATGGGCTTGTAAGCCAGGCCAGTTCTTGTTGTTTTTTTTTCATTTAAGGCATGCCTAGACAGAGGAGTCATGGCACTAGGTACTGTACAGAAAAGTAGTAAGTCAGAGTCTGCTCAGAAATCCTGTGGTCTAATTAGAGGAGGCAGGCAAAGGTTGAGAGAAGGAAAGAGTTGTCCTTCCCTGACTTTGTTATTAGCTGACCTGATTCCGTGATAGAAAACCTCAGTTACTTAATGCTTAAAGGACAGTGACCTCATGGAAGTCACAGGGTCTGATCTTCCATCCTGGTGTATGCTCTCATGCCAGTGACTACCTGCAAGGCTGTATAGAATTGCACCAGCCTCACATGGCTGTCCCAGGACCCATGGGACTGGCGGTACTTTTAGAATGCTCACCTCCGCATTGACGCTGCACTTCTGCTGCTCTGAGCATGCTGTTTAGTTTCAGTCCCGCCCTTTTCCACCAAAAAAGAGCCTCTAACTCCTACTAGACATATGCAGCCTTGCAGAAGATTGTAATAGCATAGGTTGTTCTTTTCCAAGCCAGGGAGCTTTTATGAGTCAGCCAGAACCGGGTTATTTTAGTGTCCTCAGGCTGGAATGTAAATGCAAAGTCTGCATGTATGCCAGCAGTGTCACGGGCCTGCCTGTCCCAAGCATCTGGGATTTCACCTGTGGCCCTGCACTGAGGGGCTGTGTGCTTTTCGCAGTGTGCTGACGACTTTCTTCTGTATTTCCAGTTGTGCTGCTTTCAGTATGATTTGCCTTCCTTGGCCAGCAGTTGTTCATGTCTGCTCCTTGATTTTTTTTTTTTTTCCCCGGCATCTTTGAAATCTATGCATATGCTGATGATTTTGTGTCATTAATATCAATGTAGACAAGTCTGTGTGACCTTTCACTCCCATGTCCAAAGGGAAGAATCGACCCCTGCAGTCAGTCACAGCACAGCACTGACTCATGCATACTTCTCATAAAAACAATGCAGAAATTCCCCATAGTTTTTACAGATATTTTTTCAGGAGATGAAGTGTAAGTCTTCCATAGCAACACAGCTTGGGAAAATTATGAAGCATGTAACATCAGATAATTAATCTTTCTGACATATGATACACTTTTTACTATTAATGTCCGTTTATTTTTTTTCTCTTCATGTATCTCGCTTGCTCAAACTCAGCCTATCTGAGTTTCATTTGCGCTCATGTGCTCTCCAGTCTTATTCCCACCCTTGTCTGTTCTCCAGCTCCATTGTAAACCTCCTGGGAGAGGGCTGGGATTTGTCCCACCTCTGTGACTCCACAGTGATGAGCACAATAGCACTGTACTTTCCCTTTTTTGCCCCAATTCTAATAATACTTACTGGTTTTCCTGCATAAGATAAAATATGCTGTGTTTGGATATGTAGCACTGAAAACAAAGGAAAAAAATATCTCTAAAGTTCCTTAAAAAAACCTGAAATTTTGAACAAGTCAGTCACTCCAGTGAAGACTAATGGTAATACAAAACAACCAACCACCCAAAAGTAATTGCAGGGAAGCTGTTTTCCACTGAGATATGGCTTTTATAAGAAAATATTGTTTCTTAACTTTCCTATATTTGATTATTTGTCACTTTTAAAAAAATTCTGTTTATAATTAAAGTCAGGGCAAGCCCTCAAGGCTCTAGTATCTGAATACCTTCCCAGTGAATACTTAGGGGCGGGGGTTTCTGATCATGCTTGCTGTGGAGCCAAGGCAACCTTGCTTAAAGAATGGAGGTGACTAAATGCTTCTCCTAAATTCTTATTTTTCTTTAAGGCAAAAGATGAATATTTAAAATCTTTAAAATAAATGTAATGAAACAGCTAGACTACAAGATTGTGTCAAGAGTGAATTTGACCCATTAGCTTGGTAACTTTTCTGCCATTAAGATCTCAAAACCCCTTTTCTCCCTCTCAGAAAAATCTGAAATTTAATCTTACACACTACTCGACAGTGTCATTTAAAGCCAAATATTTAACATTCTAAGATTTATCATTATTTTCAGTCTTAGAAGAAGGTAGAAACTGAGGTCATCTCCAGCCAGATCCTATATCTGGGTTGCTGTGATGTATTGTTTTTGTTAATAGAGATGCTTTGTGGTGTGTATATTATAATGAATGGAGTAATTTTTAGCATAAAGAAAACCTATGCACTGGTGGCAGTTTGTTGTCACACAGCTACGCTCTTCCTTCCAGTAAAGTCCTTGGAGTTAGTGAGCATCCCTGGCTTAATACAGGGGAAATCTGGCATAGTTCTATGGAAGCTCAAGTGTTTGTGGAAAGAGCTGTTAATCTTTGATCAACTGGAGTCTCCTTGTTACTGACTTTGATTACACAAGTGTACAACTTTAATTACAGCTTTTAATAAGCTTTCATTTTTTCCTAGTCACATTCTTTGTATAGTAGTGCAGCTTATCTTTTCCTTTCTCCTCTGCTCCCCTTCCCTACCCCCCAGCTTTTTATGGAAAAAGGAGTTTGAGGTCATTGCAGGGGATTCAGTGTCTGGAGGGATCCCGCTGTATGCACTTTGCCCATGGCTCTGCCCTCTGCTGACTTGTACAGGCCAGAGAGCTCTCTCCTTTAGCTGCCCTGCAAAGATTCCTGCACTGGCTGCTGCCCAGGACCTGTTGGTCAGCACGTGGGGAACAGGGCTGTGAGGCACCACATTCAAAGAGAAGTTCGCCGCTGCACCAAACTGCTGAACAACCCTTAGAAAGTCTGTGTAGCCAAAGGATGTACTGACTCCTGTGTGGAATTCCTCCTTGTAGAGGACTGCCCCCTTCTCTCCCTTGGGGACACTCTGAAGTGCAGTGGCTGAAGTGGCCAGCAGGTTGAGGGAGGTGATCCTGCCCCTCTACTCTGCTCTCGTGAGACCCCACCTGGAATACTGTGTCCAGTTCTGGAGCCTCCAACATGAACCTCTTCAATTGGGTCCAGAGGAGGGCCATGAAGATGATCAGAGGGTTAGAGCACCTCTGCTATGAAGACAGGCTGAGAGAGCTGGGGTTGTTCAGCCTGGAGAAGAGAAGGCTTCGGGGAGACCTTATAGCAGCTTTCCAGTATCTGAACAGCACCTACAAGAAAGCTGGAGAGGGACTTTTTACAAGGGAATGTAGTGGTAGGATGAGGGGTAATGGCTTCAAACTGGAAGAGGGTAGATTTAGATTAGATCTCAGGAAGAAATTTTTCACTCTGAGGGTAGTGAGGCACTGGAACAGGTTGCCTAGGGAAGCTGTGGAGGCCCCATCCCTGGAAGTGTTCAAGGCCAGGTTGGATGGGGCTTTGAGCAACCAAGTGTAGTAGGAGGTGTCCTTGCCCATGGCAGGGGACTTGGAACTAGATGATCTTTAAGGTCCTTTCCAACCTAAACCATTCTATGATTCTATGATAAGTCAGAAAGCAGCAGGAAGCTGATGGGCTCCAGCATCCAGCCATGGTGCTCATGCTACATTCAGGAGCTCAGCGTGCTGGATACCCTCTGCTCATTAGAGAAATGACCCAGTGGAAGCTTTGTGAGAGTCTTATGGACTTGTAATTGTAGATAATTGAGATATGGCTTCAAACAAGCATAAGGAAATGCTTTTTTCACATGAATCATATTTCAGCTGTGGAACTCATCACCCCATAATGTTTTAGGTATGAAAAAGATAAGTGGGTTGAAGAGTTGGTTGGATAAATTAATGGAAGAAAGATTCATCAAGGTCTGTTAAACATAGTATCCCCACCAGTGGGTAACCTGTCACTTTGCGAAGTTAAGTTCTGATCATCAGAAGTGAGAAGGGGGAACTAGAGGTGCCTCTTTCTGTATTTGCCCGGCTCTCGTGTTCTTCCCTGAGCCTCTGCTGTAGGCCCCTGTCAGTGAGAGGATATTGGGCCAGTACAGCCCAAAGGAAAAGAGTATGGCTCCCATCTAAGTCATAAGGTGGCTTAAAATACGTGGGTCAGAAAAAAGTAAAACAGAGCAATTTGCACTGATTTGACATTCAGAGGTGTGCAAAAGGAGTATACTTTTAAAATTCCAATTGTGCCTATGGAAGAGGGTAGTGGGGAAAACAAATAATAGAACAGGAAAGGGAGCCTCTTTTATCTCTGTGCATGCATCCCTTCGGCTTCCTTGCTGTGCATGTTATACTCTTTTTGCACACTAATGAATATCAGAGTCACAGCAAGTTATGCTATATATCACTCTACTCCTATTTTCTAATGAACTTACCCCTAATGCATAGCTTATTCATGTCACGACTGAATTTCACCTTCACAATAGATCAAGAATGAGGTTCAGCAGTGTGGCCCACCTACTTTGCAATGCTCCAGCATGACAGCTGCTTTGTGTCCTCAGGGTAGCTCTACTTTGATGCTTTTCCCTGTTTAGAAAAATTTGGAGGGAGGATTTTGGTAATCTCCAGCAGGCAGAGTTTTTAAACCTTTCTCAAGGGAAGATGAAGATTCTACAGAATTTTTGAAAAAATATTTATTAAATAAGTGACATTGTCTTTAGAACGGTTCCTCCCACTGGACTCCAGAGGAAAGCAGCATTTGCTATGCTGGATCTTACCAGCCACTGTTGTAGCATGCTACTGTTGGTGCCTCAGGCTTGACTGTGGAAAACTCTGGAACAGTTACGACAAAATGTCTAATCTGACCGTTGCAGACTTGGCCCTAGTTGTTAACGGGTGTGTTTTCATGCCTCAGAAGCACACAATATGAGGACTATGTCCTTTGCTCTTATGGGCTTTCTGACACCAGAAATGCTGGAGTTAAGTTCTTCTAAACTCGACAGGCTTTCTGGTTGCTCAAAATGTACTGCAGGAGTTGCTGTAACATAGGATTGAAATGACTGGTGTGCCGAATTGGCTGGACAAACTATGGAGGAGAAACACTAGAATGAGGTCACTGTGGTGTACGTGTTGCCTGACCCAGGGTCATGGGACAGTGTGGTTCCATCATTTGCTCATTCAGTAGCTACCCCACTACTGAAAAGATCTGTGTCCAGTTGCTGACAGTCTGATCTTTTGGTGGCACCTTCTGCATGATCTGCTTCAGCAGTGTCTCATGTCAGCAAGCTTTGCACGTGTTCAGGGAAAGTTTTTCTGCTTGTCCATTTTTAAACCCACCTTATGTCCCCTTTTCCCTAGTCTTGTTTGAGAGGGCAATGCAATCTTTCTTACTCTCTGCCCTGTCTCTTTTGGCAGACTCGGGGACCAGTTCTACAAAGAAGCAATTGAGCACTGTCGCAGCTACAACTCTCGGCTGTGTGCAGAGCGAAGTGTCCGCCTTCCCTTCCTGGATTCACAAACTGGGGTAGCTCAGAACAACTGCTACATCTGGATGGAGAAGAGGCACAGGGGACCAGGTTGGTAGCGTTGTGTCTGGGTATGCATGTGCATGTATGGAGGGCTGGTCACTGAGCCCTCATGGGGTTTAATTAATAGGAGCTCAAACCTGCTGCAGGCCACACAGAAGAGAAGCTGCCTAAACCTCTGTGCCTGCAGGGGATTTCCTTTAGTAACTGCAGAAAGCTCATCCTAATTATTCTCTCTCTACCCAGAGAAGTGCCTGACATGGAAGTTTCTAAGGCTGCATCATTGTAGCTCTTTTAATGCTATTGATCCCAGTCCGTAGCAGAAGACACAATGCCCTGCTCTAAGCAGGACTGGAATTATCTTCAGGGTGGAGAGATGGAGGTGAAAGTTTCTCAGATGAATGCTGGAAATAAAGTATTATATTGGGAAGGATATAAAGCCGAGGTAAAATATAGGACAAGTTACTTGGATATCAGTTCTGGAGCTGCAGTTTCCTCAGGTGCAGAAAGAATTTGGTGTATATCCTTAAAGAGCTTTGGCTAATGCCTGTTCCAAAGCTCAATGAAGCTCAAGGGAAAAGAGCACTTTTATTTTTCAGACTTTGGTCAGTCTTTCCTTTGTTAGAGTGAATCCATCTGAAATCCTTGTTTGAAATGCAAAGGACAGTCACCAGTTCAAAGACTGGAGATGTTACTCAGATGCAAGTCCTCCTGAACCCCAGTGGGAATTTTGCTAGAGTATGGCTCAGTATCTGACCCACCATTAGCTCAGGGAACAGGTTTTTTGGCAGCACCAAACTGTGTTTCTATTTTTGGGGAGGTTTTCCAGTGCAGACCAGAGAATTCTGGCAGGGAGGGGGCTAGGGTGCATGGGCACCAGAAGCATGACATGGCACATGTGTGCATAAACATATGCCAGTTCCTGGAAACCATACTGAAAAATCTTGCAAAACTCCAGATCTGGAGTTATGGAAAGGTGTAGCCTGCTCTTAGCTCCTCCACTGACCAGTTTGCAGGAGGTAAAGTGGGAGGGACGTGTAGGATATTTTCCTCCCCTCCTGGGGGCAGACTAACAAAACCAGTTGCTGCCTCTGAAGAGTGCTTAGTTGAACCTATCCCTCTCCCTTTCCTAGGATATACTGAGAGAAGAATCCTTGCACTCTTCCTGTTCCTAAAATATCTGAAGTAGATGTAGTATTTTCATGCTCTACTATCAGAAAACTCAGTCTATAGTAAAATGCAGCCACTTCTGGTGCAGTACACAACAGGTGTTCTATCAGCGTTAAAAATACCCTGAGAATGTTTCAGCTGCCAAAACTGCTGGGGTAATCTGGGACTGCTGAATGTGGTTTACAAGCTGGGAGTTGTCTGAGGTTCTGGGCTAACCCTTCTTTTTGTAGGTTGCTTCATGACCACAGTTGGGTTTTTGTTTCAGCTGAAAATTCCCCATTCCTAAGAGATTATGCTTTGGCAAAACTAGCTTTCCTT
>VYXH01009750.1:918-26425 GCA_013397275.1 Burhinus bistriatus | reverse complement strand
TTTTTTTTTTTTTTTAGCTAATCCGTTTACCCAAAGAATTTCTGTTCTTGTAGCATCTGGTTATGAGTAAGGTGCTGCTATTTTTATCCTTTTGAACATAGTCATAAGTAGGTATATATCCACTATATCCACAAGTAATGTTTTGGCAAGACCATCTGCTACAAAGATAGACATAGGTAGTCTTGTATGGGTCTCATTGGTGTCTCCACAGTTACAGAAGAAACCATCATAACAGTGTTAACGGCATCACACCAGGACCAAGAGGTCTTAACACTTTGCCTTTCTCAGCCACAAGCTCTGGACCACCTTGAGCAAATTCACTGTGCAAATCTTTCTTTCCTCACTTCTGATAGTGAACTCTTTGGCAGCTTACCCTGTAAAAGAGGATCAGTGGCATTCTCTTGCAGGGCTGCAGGAGGTACTGATGGTGGAACATTCTTCACAGAGAGTCTTAAGTGAAACAAGCCTCCTGCATCTGCATCGGCCACCAAATCTGATGTCTTTGTTATTCTAAATTAGAATAACCAGTGCGAAATGAAGCAGCCCTCCTCCCCCATATTTGCTCTCCTCTTTCTTGATTTTTATTAGCCCATTTAGTGCTCCCTTGGGTCTCTTTGCATCGTCTATTTCTTGTAGTATTATGGGGGGTCAAAGCATCCATCTACAGTTTTAGCATGCGTGTTTTCAGGCTGTACACAATGCACTTATGCCCATACTGAAGGTCTCTGAAAATTCTCTGCCAACCACCCCAGTGTCTGCCTTGTGTGCTGTGTTCACTGCCATTTACTATCCCTAACCTGAAAAGCTGTATAAAGACAAATGGCAAAGCTCCAGGACTTCTTTTCACTTACAGAGGGCTTGAAAAACAGAGAGGAGAGTCAGGATCTCAGCATATGAACCTGGTTTCTTGCTGTCCTCTTTGTTAAAGGAATCAGAAAAATGCATCTCATGATAAACATTTCAGGGTTAATTTCACACAATACTGCACATATCTCCCTCCTCCTTTTCCCCTCCTCCCCTGGTCTTTCACACGAGCTTTGAGTTATGGCTCTCCTACACTAATGAGATAAACAACATAACTCACTGCAGGTTCTGCTATTTCCTCTATAAGCAAATGGTTGGAACCTTCTCTGGTTGCCCTATAAGGCACCAGAGGGAGAGACAACTGAGCCAGGACTGAAGACAGTAAGACCTGTATATGCATTATTTCCATATGCACTGCAAGATCAACTGTGGAGGGGCTAGATTCAAAGTTCGCAGCTGATCCTTGCCTTCTTGCCCCTCCTCTGTGTAAACCAAAGATCCACACTTCATGTGAGCCAGCGCAGCAGAATCAGAACGTCAGGGTGGAGAACTGAAGGTAGCATTTGATGGGTTTGGATCAAGTGAAGGTCTGGTATATATTTCAGGTTCATGGGATGGCTGCGTATTAATGAGCAAGGATATTGTGAATAGGAACAGAGAGCTTATCTCAAGGGGTGCAGAGACGGATGTTGGATCATCTGTCTCATTGATCTATCTGCCACCTGGAGTGGGCTGTAGGTCCTTTAGGGAAGAGGCTTTTCCACCTCTGTCTTTTAAAGGATACCTGCTTTGTTTCTTATTGAGCTTTCAGCGTTTGTGTTTGGCTTTCACTGTCTGGGCTGAATCCAGAACTGCTAATCATATAAGAGCGCTCAATAATTGAACCCACACTAACATACTCCCCCAAAACTGCAGTAGATCCTTGCTCCTCTCTGTCTGGGACAAATGCTCAAAGCTGTGGTGCTTATTTCATTCAAATGACTCCTCTGTGGAGGCCTGTCCAATGGAGGGCTGATATTCTGTCCTATTGCTTTGGTCTAGCAACTGCCGTTTCAATGTTGTGAGTGAGTTCTTCCACAGGACCTGCTGTGAAAGGGTGAGGCTTCTTGCCTCCACCTCTTTAATGACTCACATCAGAGCCAGGCACAATCCACCTCCTCATAATAGCAATTGTTTGCAGTGGCTAATGTTTGCAAAGTGCCATGAAGAAGTGTGTCCAAACACTGCAGAAGTGCTAGTTATTCACATTTTTATTCCCAAACCAGTCCCAAGCGCCCTGCTCTGAAATGTGTCCTTCTTGGGGTGGGCATAATGCCCAGCAAGCTATGCAGCAATGAGAGAAGGGTGTGAAAAGCCCCAGTTCAGTAGCACTCTGTGCCCTGGAACAGCCAGGATCTCTGTGAATACTCCATCGCTCGGCCATACCCAGGCAGTGTGCTGTAGATGCTCTGTTTATGCACCAAGGCCTTGGAAGTAGGTGGAAAGTGCTGGGGTCCGAACTGGCATTCCCAACAGCTGAAATATTTCAAACCAGGAGCTTAGGCTTCACTTGCAGAATTTGATTAGCCCATTCTCTTGAGGTGAATAATTTTGTTGTTGTGGTTTTTCTTTTTCCCCTCAAGTAACAGGATATTTTTTCATTATCCTCTTTTGGTTCAGGGAGTCAGTTTTGTTCCCAAGCTGGTACACTTTCCTGGCTGCTTCAGAAGGGATGGCTGAGAACTCAGGTCATCCTGCTGCCCTTGAGCTGTTCTGCTTTACTGGCACTGCCTTGATGTTGTCCAGCTGTTCACTATTGGTACAGTGTCAGAGATGGTAACACTACTCCTGTCCTCTGTCTTATGTGGTCTCACCTGTTTTCTAAGGGCAATGAGTCTGGAATTGCAGTTGCGCTCTGTATCCCCTTCAAGACTAACAGCAACAGCAGAAGAACGGAAGAGCCAAAGCAGAATTGGTGGATGGAGAGGGCAGGGGAAGCAGGGGACAGAATGACATTCTCCCAGGTTTTCTGTGTCTTGCTAGGTATTTCTGTGTGTCATGAGTATCTGTGGCAGTTGAGGATACTTTGAAGCACTTGGCAGTGTGCTTCTGTGTCCCTAGAAGTGATGCATTCACGAAGCCCTGCTGTGTTCTGAATACAGGAGAGCAAAGCAGAGCTTGAACTTTGGCTGAGGGGTGTCTGTCAGGAGAGCCAGGGCAGCTCAGAAGCCAGCGATGCCAAATGTGATTCAATGGAGTATGCAGTGATAATATAAACATTACTGCTGTATCTCCTCCCTCATTCAGGATGTTGACATGAGGAGATAATAACCAGAATGAAGAATCTCTCTTCAAACAAAAGTCCAGAATTTAAGCAAAAATACAGAGTCCAAATAGCCAGACCTCATGGATCTTGGTTTGCTCCAGCTTGGAAGACACAAATTTCCTGAGCTACTCTGTGCATCAGGGCCTTATGATTTGCGTGTTGGAACTTCATCTCTTCTCTCCCAAGGGGCCTTCTCTGCCCATGGAGGAGGCATCACCCCTGTGACCCAGGAGAGTCTGAAATTCTATTTACCCTGAAGAAATCACAAATTATTTATGTGCAGCTCTGGTTTCAGTGAGCTGAGTGAAGTCTATAAGTGAGACCTAGATTCTCTGTAGGCCTGATCCCAAGAGATGCTGAGAAGCCTCAGGAGCACTGGATGCCTTGAGTGCATAGTTCTGCCTCACTATTTGCAGGATTGAACCCTCCAACAAGGAGATGCTGGAAGGGCAAGAACAAAGATGCTAGGGACAGTGCTTGTGGTTTGCAAACTGAAGTGTGATTACATTTATTTTTTGCCTTTAATCTTCAGGCCTGGCCCCAGGTCAGCTGTACACGTACCCAGCACGTTGCTGGCGCAAAAAGAGGCGTTTGCATCCCCCTGAGGATTCCAGGCTGAAGCTACTGGAAATTAAACCTGGTAAGTATTTGTTTGCCTTTCTGTCTCTCCTGTGCTGCAGAGCAGCTGGCATACATGCAAACCTGGCATTTAGACCTTGGACTTTATCTTTGCCCCTCTCCAACCATTTCTCTTTGCATCTGTTGCATCTTACTTGATTTGCTGTAACAATAATCACCAAACTCTGCACTTACTATCCTTTACAGAAACGTGTAAACCTGTATTGAATGCAACGGGAGCTGAATTTACCTTCCGTAGGGGTGAATCCTGGCCTCTATTAGCAAATTCATAAGGATGTGAAGGATCAGTGTATTACTAATTATTGCCTCAGTGTGTTATTAATACAAAATCTCACTCTGGCTTCTGCTGCCTAATCTTGGTGAAAAAGACTGCTGTGTGTGGAGAACAGTACACTGATAAGATTTTGTATAATGGGGCTGGGGACCATGGGTGTGGCCAGATTATAAACAGCAAATAATAAAAATTAGTGAGCATATGCCACATTTGTAAATGTACGTGTACTGTAGTCCATTCTTCTTTCATTCTTGTTGTCCTTGATGTGCTTCCCCCACAATTAAACTATATGAAGTGATGAGTCTGGATGCTGAATGAGTGACTGTAAAGTAGATGCTTGCTGTCTTTGGGATCAGCTCTTATGAGAAAGAGGTAACACGCGTACTCACAGCTGTATGTGGTTTTTCAGAGGCGAGACACTGCCAGTAAAAAAAGTACAGGAGAAAACCCCAAAATGTAAATTAAGAATATTTAAAAAACCTGTTTGACAGAAGAAGATGTCTGGGAACTGAGTTATGCTCAGCAGTACTGATGACTTTGCTTCTACCCAGCAGTTGGTGAAGAGACAGGAAGGGGCAATAGAAACAATTTCTAAACCCAGTAAAATCAGAGGCAAAATTCATGTTGGTTTTGGCAGAAACAGTTTTTGAAGGTTCGCTACCTTCAATATAGGAGAAATCAGCAGACAGTTGGACAAGAGGAAGAAATGCCTATAACCACTCAGTTGGGGTTCAAACCAAGGGCAAAATCTCAGCCAGCAAATAGAACGAGACCTCACAGCAGAACTGGCCGGAAAGAACTGGTGAAATCAGTGAGGTTACAATGATGGAAATGAGACTGGACTCTAGGAGGAGGATGATGTTGGCCCATAGAAATGTCTACCTCAGACTTTGTGATGATGCAAACATGGCTGTGCCTTGGTAATTTAGTAAGGTAAAGCAGTAGTGTAGAGTTTGACTCTTCTTTGTTTGCATTATGCTTCTTTGCTGTACTCACTGAATGCCAAATTAGTGCATCCTACATGCCACAGGGCATGAAAGGCAATTACCACAAAGTTATCAGATAAAGAGACCTCAGCATGTCTGTCTCTGTGTTGTTTTCCCTGCTATAAACATCTCTTCTGCATCTCAGGAGTGCTACTTTTGTTGCATTGCCAGTGGCAGCCAAATAAGGCAATTTATATTGCTCTGCCATTTAAATCTATTTTCCAACCAATTTCTATCTAGTGATTAACTTTCCTTATCAGTAACATCACAAAATAATTTCACTTCATCTGTGCATATCCAGAATAGACTCACTAGCCAAAAATGGGATTTTTCCCATCTCTGATTTGAAAGTATAAAACCTATGGAAAACATTGGATCTCCATTTAAAGGTAGCTTTTGAAAATTTGAGAAAAAGATAGTGTAATTTATTTTCAACATGGACAGCAGAAATACTGCACGTTGTGGAGGGGATGCTGTGGTAAAGCCTAATGCTGAACCTAGGAAGCTACCTTATGCTGACCTCTTTATTCCTCAGCTAAACACTAGGTGACTGTGTGGGGCAAGCAAAATGTGGCAATTTAAGATCCTTTAAGAAGCACGTAGATGACAACTGCAGGACATCTAAAATAAATTTGGAAGAAATCTAATTTAGATATTCCATAGTTTCACTCCACCTAGGGCTTGAACATCCTAGTCGTGGCTTAGAGCTGTTCTCAGTAGCTAGAGAGTGCTTGTGCTGGGTTAATATGCAAGTAGCTGATTTTTATATAGGAGGCTGTTGAATTTTTTGTATGTTATATAACGTATGCAAGCAATGCAATTCTACAACATCAAATTAGCGCTAAACTTTAGTTTTATTATGTTCTACAATTGTTAACTGTTTAGAAGTCCTTCTAGTAAGACTGGCACTGTAACAAACACAGAAGGGGATCTTAGCTCCAAAAGTTGCCAATCCCGCAATCAGTGGGATCAGCACCAGGGGGTGTGAGTACTTGCTTGGACTGCATCTGGGCTTTTGGAGTGGCTCATTGTAACGGTAAGTTGTATCCAGAAGTTCAAGACTTCTGCATAATTCAGGAGACACATAGACCTAGGATTTTTGTTTTGGTAAGTCATAGCTAGTCAGCAGCTGGTCAGTAAGTACAATCAAACTATTGTGTTGCTAGCAGTTCAAGGGTGTAATAAATCATTTAGTAATATAGCATTTATAGTTACAACCTACTTTTGCACAGTCTTGGTACCTTGCAGGTTTAGGTAGTGCATGACACAGCTCAGTGACTGAGAGTTTTGTATTTGGTAATACCAAAACCTAATGAAGAAAATAATCATGCTCCAACAGTCTCCTGTTTTTTGTAAAATGCAAGTGCACTATAATGTTTTTCTTGGGGTCAGTTGCTGCTTGCTTCTTAATGGAACATGGTTCTTTTATTGCCCTGGTCTGTTGCTTTTATTTGGTTTCAAGTGGAAGTGTTTCGTTTTGAGAATAGTTACAGCCAAGGTTGTAAAGATCAGAACACTGGAATAGATGTAGCTGATGCAGCCTTTAGATGTCTATTTTACTCTGCCGCTGTACTCAGAGTTATGTGCATGGATTGCCCTAGTAAAGTTGTTTGATCAAGGGTCTAGCAATGTTCATGTTAATACTATTTCTAAACATTCTCCATCTCATCCAGTAGCCTATCCAATAGATACGTGGTAGAAATAAAGTATTGCCAAATCTTACTTACGATAACTGCTTCAGTGACAATACAGTCAGTGTTATTACCAGACCTTTAGGGTTTACGCTAAGTATTCCTGACATTTACTTTCACATGGGCTGGTCTTCATCTTTCAATTGTACTTCCATATCATCAGAACCAAGCATTATGGCTCAAGTGCAGCCAAGTTTTCATCGTTGTAATGGATATGAGCTGTTAACACGAGTCATTATAGCGTAGCAGTCAAGACTATGAACAGTGGTATACATTGGAAACAAATCCCCAGTCGTGGGCAATATATTCACATGTTGCTAATACTGTGATTTTCTAGGTACAGATTACTAAAGATACTAGGTGTTGATAGATAACATTCATGAAACTAGACTTATATTCAACCAAGTATGGGCAATTCTGATTCTCTGCAGAACTGGGCAGTGGTATTTGCACAGCATTTCAGCACGGAGCAGTGGGAAGGCTGGAAGCAGCTCGTGCTTCCACACTCACTCCTCAGCTGGCTGTTCTTCTCCTGCCCAGGAAAAAAGCAAGAGTAGAGCAGAGCTCCTGTGCATGGGAGGTCTGCGAGTCTGGGATGGGTGAGGGGGAGGGTTGGGCTGGGCTGGGCTAGCTGGCCTGTTCCTCCAGAATGGGGGAAGGAGACTTGCCAACTCTCCTACCACCACCTGAGCTGCAGGGGCCATGAAGGCAAACAGTAGGGTTCTGGCTCTCAGTAATATCAGAGCAGCTGGAAAGATCAGGGTTAGAAATGGAAGAGATATCCTCAATTATACCCAAGGCCCCTTGAAATCTTAATTGCTCCTTGGCCTATATATGTAGTGGTTTTGTAGTACTGGGTGGTGTCATGAGTCTGTGTTGGGTCAGGTATCAATACTGTGGAAGCGGTATTACCTACAGTAAACCCTGCTGACAGTCAGGTATTACCCAAGCTTTGCAGCTATGCAGATGAGAGCAGATAGGGTGTGTACGGCCAAAAACTCTGGTGGGATTTAAACTGGTAGCATCCTACTTCAGTTTTACAAGATGGCTAAATATAGGTACATGCATACATACACACAGAGCTTTTATTTCACATGCTATGTAAGTGTAAAGAATATGACTGGAAAGCTTTTGTCTCAATTCACTGCTGTCCTTTGGTTTTGGACTGAAAGCCAACAGTGAGGTCTCACAGTGGGCAGCCTTCCAACCCCAACCCACTTGGAGGGTGTGGAGTAGAGTTTGTGCGTGCTGCTACTCTGGTGAGAATGTGCTGGTGTCCTTTGCTAGTGTCTGTCCTGTTACTTATCTCTGGGCAGTCTAGTGTTCAGCTGAACTACAGAAATGGCTTTTTTTTAACCAGCTGTTGAAGAGGTAAAAGTAAACAAAAGTATTTTGCATTTGCTATGATGAACCGTGGTAGAATTGTTTGAGGCAAGTACTGCTAACAAATTTTTAGATGCCACTTAACCAATGCCTGATCTGTTTTTAATTTGACATATAGGATATAGTGTGCTTGTGGATGAATGAACAGGATCCTTACAGATAAGCTATTATCTCTTTCAACCATCTCAATTTACTTTGTAGAGACTGTGTCTGATTGTACAAGGTACTGTGTTTCTCCTGGGAAGTGGTGAGTGCCCCTGACTCCTGTGGAAGATGCTCAGCATGTCTCTGGAGGTCAGTGCTCTTTAAGATGGGGCACTTCACCAAGATAAAGTTAAGATGAAATTGAAAAGCAAAGGACAGAATTATCAGTAGTATCATTTATTTGATAGCATCTAGACACTCAAGCAGCATGTTAGATCATCATGCTGGGGGGCGTTGTGAAGGCTTCTTATACTCTTTGCTACAGCCGTATATATAAATATATGTAGTCATATATATACAACTATATATACAAATATTTGTATATACATATATATAGTGTATATGTGTATATGTACGTATATATAGTATATATACGACTATATATACAAATATATATATATATTTGTATAGTCCAAATATACAAAATATAGTAAAGGAAGCACTTCAATTCCAAAATGGAGAAATGAGGTACAAAGATAATAAACTACTTCCATGAGGGTTTAACTGGAGGTTTGTGGTAGAGCTGGAAATCGAACCCAAGAACACAGAAAGAGCTCAGTTCTCCTGAGTTCCATATTCTTTTTTCTTTCCCTGGTTGCTATGTCCAGTGCCACTCAAAGATACCAGAGCCTAAAAATAATTCAAGACACTAATTTAATGAGAATTTCCTTTTATAATTTTTCTCAGAATAGGCCAATTAATCTTGACTAGTTTCACTTTCAATTTCAGCAATTTCTACACAATCACATGTTTATTCTTGTTCAGTACTACAAGACAGCAGTGTTGTTTCGTTATAAATGCTGTAAGGAAAGACACATTTTTTTCTTAACGAAAAATTTTGCTACCATTTAACATATATGGAAACTTATCTGTGATTAAAGGTTAGGTTCCTGTTATATTGTCACACCGGCCAGTAGCTCCTCTTTAAGATCCATTAAGACTGTCTGAGGATCAAAACTGGTAGAATAATTCTGTTGCCAAATAAGAGTACTTCTGTAAAATTCAGATGAATTGGATACGATATTCCTGAAGGGGGCTATAATATCAATGTATTGATAGTTCAGACAGGTTTCTGCAGGTGTGAATTTACCAAAGATACTTTTGTGTAGAGCATATTTTAGCTTTTTTAATTGTTCATGACTTTTATAAACATTTGCTGTCGTGAAACCTAAATTTGGGGCAGATATGACATGACAGCCAGCAGAGAGGAGCAACTTTTGTTCTCTGATGACTTGGTCTAGATTCTTCATGTAAGATGAAGTTTAATAGCTTGTTATCAACTCTATCTTTTGCTGTCTTTCCTCCAAAGTCTTGAAATTAAAATGTTTTTTAAAATCTGCTTTTTGTTCAAGTACTTCTGCATTCTTAAGTACTTTTGCTTTTAAAATAACTCTCCTCATCTTTTATAATATATTCTTCAGTATTTTAAAATAGCCCTGATTTTACAATTTTTAAATTTTTTTTTTTTTTTTTTTCACATGCCTGATTCCACCTGCCAGGTGTTTGGTTGTGGTAGGCTTGGAAATGGGCTCTGCCTATATCAGCTTCTGTACTCGGGCATCTGCAGAAGCCGGCGGTGCTGCGAGGCCAGCAGAGGGAGCAGTGAATAATGTGATTTTTGCAAGGGCAGGGCCTGACTCTGGTTCGCGTAAACTGAAGTAAGTCAGGAGTTACCTCGGTAGAAACGAATGGAGCTTTGTGGGTCTAAAACTAGGGTAGGAGAGGGACTGAGCCTACTCCATGAGTCAACTTTTTAACAGGTTATCCTCTGTGGCAGGAATAGCCTGTTTTTAAATTATTATTTATTAGGAACAGGATTTGATTTTGGTATGAGGTACCAAAGCAACAGTCCTGTAGTGTACTTAGATCAAATGTTAGGCAAATATTAGGTCAAATGTGAAATACTGCAACATCACAGAGTGTGGACGGTGGTGAGCTTCATATTTGAAGAAGCTGCATGACCCATGTCAAAGAATTTTACTGAGTGATTCCACATGGGTCCTGCAGTTTCTGGTTGAGCTACAGCAGATCTCATTTTCACCCGTTCCCATCAATCTTTATTTTTGGCACCTCACGTAGAAGAAAACAAAAAAAAATGTAACTTTTTGTGTCAGGGAGGGTGGATAATTTTCAGTTCTCATTTGATGTGTTAGAGTGCACATCTGCACGCTGACCATGCTGGATCCTGAGGTTGGTCTATCATGTACCTATATATGTCACATTTCTGTAGCACTTTGGAATAAAACAGAGCTTTATATTGTGAATCCAAATCTGAGAGCAGGGATGCTGGAAAGTGTTGTTTTTTGGGTTTGGGTTTGGTTTTTTGTTGGTTTTTTTTGCAGGGCTAGATAGGTAATTTCAGTGTGTAAGAAAAAGAAAACATTCATCATGGCTGTAGGAATCCCTAAACACCCCAACTGTTTTTTTCCTGTCATTTCTTTAGTGAATTGGAAACCTCTCATGCAAATGGGGGGAAAATTTATTTTTTACCAGCTCTAGCTTTTATTTATACCAAAATAAATACTGATTTCTGCTGGGCCTTTTCTTTTGGGCTTCTTATCCAGCAAAGTACCTAAGTATTGGCCTAAATTTAAATAGGTGTTTGTTCATCAGCTAAGCCTGCAGCTTACAGATGAGTCCATCAATGCTACTGAATCAAAACAGTAGGCTCCAATTCTCCACTAATCTTGCCTTCAGATTGTTCACAGCAGGACATGGCACCACAGGCAAGAGCTGCTGCTCTATGGCACTTACACATCCAGCTATGACTTGGGTTAGAAAAGGTGACTTTCTGTCACCAGGAGAAAACTCATCAGTGTGGGACCTCCTTGTAAATCAGCTTCTTCCTTGTACACGCATATTTAACCAGACTCTATTCCATCTCATCCACCACCTTTAAATTCTTCCTGCGACGGGAACCTTTGCTGGTCCTAATCTCTGGCCAGATAAAGTTTGCTTTCCTTTTCTTACATGCCACCAAGAATATACCAGACAGCCTGTCCCTTTCTGCATTCACTGACACTGACACCAAATCATGATGTAGAAGTCCTGCAGTGAAATATCTTTGTCCCAGTGCTGGTCTGTAGTAGAGGTGCCAACCTCTGCATTTAATGTCCTGCCCCACTGTCACGCACTGGCATCACCTGTACCCCATACAGCACTACACAGCACCAGGGACAATGGGATATCTCGTTTTCTCTCAGCTTCTCAGGGTGTAAAATGGAGGTGCTAAAACATTGATCTCTTTTGTCTATCTCAGAGAAGTGCCCAAAAGATAGTTAATAAATAATTTTAGAGAGTTTGGGAGGGGTAGGGGAGAGCTTTAGATAAAAAGGAATGTACGAATAAAGTGAGCCACTTGCTAAGCCTTTAAAGTGCCAGTATTAAACATTTTGGCCATCAACATGAAGCCTTGTGAAACTGGTATGAAAGTGTACCAACTGTGGTGCAAAACCAGGGCTTATGTGTACCAAGATGGTGATGAAAAACAAGTAATTTGTTACACACCCATATGTACAAATAAAGACACTCAGCATAGGTGAATTGTTGAGCTAGTTTTTGCAAGGTTGGCTGTGCAACATAAATATTAGGAAGATACCTCAAATTTTGCACGGTGTAACTCTTCTTGCTTCATTTTGGCCACAGATGAGCTGGCATTCTGTATGTCATAGCTGCTGGGGCTGTGATAACTTCTCCTTCTAATCATGCACTGTTCTTGCTGGGTATTGTTACCTGTGATAAGCTGCAAATTCTTAGACTAATTCAGCTCAGTAGGTTCAAGGATGTGAGTGAGTATGTATTTTCCCCAAACAGGATTTCATGATTTTGCAGGTATGGAAATAAAACACACTCATTTCTAGAAAAGCAAATAATATTCTATAAATAGTCCTGTCAAGAAAACAAAAACATTGTTTCTGCTGCTTAACTCTGCAGTCATGCTGCTAGAATTTACAGGATCAACTTTGTGTAAATAGTTTCTCTTTCATTTGTGGGATCTGGAACAGGTCACTGCAAGTATTTTGTATGTACAGTTTTACCAGGAGAACTGTGTTGGTTAGCTAAAATTGCTCATATGAATCACCTGGGATTACTCCTGGTTCTTGTGTGGCTGAGCCAGTTTGCATAATTAGGAGAAAGCTGCATAAAGGAGCCACTGGGCTTTGGAACCTCTCTGGGTTTTGATCAAAAGCCCATTGAGCCCTCTGGCTCTAGTCATCAGGCTAAGGCAGAAGTAGCAACTGAAGAAGATAAGGCATTTTTGGAAACTGTTAAATCTCTTATCTTTCTGAGTTCTTCGGGTCTCATCCCTGAGAATGGGAACGTAGGCTGCATGTGCAGCGACCCACAGACATGAGGCTGTTGTAATTTCAGAAGCAATGCAGCCACTTAGAGGTGATTTTTCCACTGGTGTGTAGTCTCAGCTGTATTTAGTATATTTGTGAAAACAGAGTTATGATGACTTTGGAGCCAAGCCATTTTGAAAAATGTTTTGGTCCCTGCAGCAAGCCATTAACTGGAAGGAGTAAGTTGTGCTGATGAACTTCTCGGAGCGTCTACAGTGTGACTGCAGGTCATCTCTTGGGGCTTGACCTGCAAGACCTGAGGGAAGCTGGGAGGGCTCAGGCAGCTGAGATGGTATTGGCTTGAAATACCTAGGCTGCTTGAGACGGAGCTTGCTTGTGGTGCTGCCACCCTTTCTGTGTTATCCAGCCCATTGTTTTGCTCTTTCACTTTTCTTGGCTACTGTGTGTTTGACCTACATCTGGCTGCTAGGATGCCTCTTTGGGAAGAGGTTTTTCAGTGTGTGCCTCTTAAGCTGCCAAGGCCTGACTGTGAATGCTGTGTCTCTAGGAGACACATTATTCCCACCGGAGAGGTAAAATGCTGTGGGATTTATCCCCTTACTATGAAGTTAACATTGATGTTTGTAACTAACCATCAGGATTACTTATTTCTGAAATAAACGGATTTAACCTTAAAAAGAGGGGAGTGCAGGTGAGCTGAGGATGAGATTCTCTTCTTAGGGAAAAGGTGGCTTTGAAAGAGTGTTTTGACACTCCCCGAGTAGGCGTGGGGGGACTAGGAGTGGGTTGCCCAAGCAGTTTCCTCAAGGCTTGTCAGGAGGAAGGGGTATGGGAACCCCTGGGGATGTGCCAGGAGAGGATACGTGGGGAAATGCTGGAGCCCAGCAGATTCGTTTCCCCAAGGTGCTCTCCAGCAAAGGGGAGGGGCAGCTGGGAAGCTGTTTGCCCTGTAGGAGTCTTGCAGCTAGAACTGAACCTGAACAGCTTTGCTGGCAAACCTCCTGGCACTTTTCTCAGTATAGCCAGTACCGATGCCTGAAAAAGAATAAGCCGCATCGGCAAAAGGATTTTTTTGAAGCACAAGAATAGTTTAGATGCAAGTACTGGACACAAGATCCTAGGAAATTGGTATCTTTTATCTAATTCACTGCATCTATTTTTTTATGTTCACATGAGTAATCCTGGGAGTTCTCTGGTAATCACATGAAAAAGGGTTTATAGGATCAAGTCCCCAGGGCTTAGTCCTGTAAGATGCCAAGCTGTCTAACCCCAGACAAGGAAAACACCTGAGCTTGGGCTTTAAGAACATGAGTGATCTTTTTGTAATTAATGGGACTTGTCACATGCTTAAAATTAAACCCACATGTAAAGTACTGGGTTGGGCCAGACTTGCAGGTTTGGTACTCAGCATCCTGCAAGGTAGAGCCCAGTAAAGTCACTGGGCTATTAGATCAACCATATAGTAGAACCTGTGCACTATTTTATAGAAGAAAATGTTAACAAAAAATAGTAAAAAGATTATGGAATATCATTACATTCAAAATATGATTTTTAAAAAACTTTTATTCTATTTTATTGTTCTCCTGACACATAGCAAATGAAATTGGTTTGTAGTATGAAATATTATAAAATTTAGAGCAGGTGCTGTTTTTCTGGTGCGCAATATAAAGGAATGAGCAATAAATCTTAATACAAAGTCCGGTTTGAAGTCTTACAAGCCAAGCTTTAGAGATTTGCTGAGAGTAGAATGGAGAGTGTGATGGCTTCCCCTCCCACATCCTGCACCTCCCACCACCTTCCTCGGTGGAAGTCTTGTCTGTCATTCCCATTCTCTGGAGTAAACATTTTACAGCCTCATAATCATCTTGTACCTGAGAGATATTAAGTATGTTTTTACTAGATTACAATTCATTTCAATATTCCCTGTGTTTTGCATTTGATTGCCTAATAGTTTACTACAGGTGTTTTATGGTTCAGGATTCTGACACCATTGGTGTTTGCCATGGCATCTGTTCCCAATAATGAACTCCTTGGGGGAAGGAGGGTGGATGCAATGTACGTTTGGAGGGGAATTAAGAATGAAGTAGATGAATATGGCTCTTCTGTGCAATGTCTTCCAGACCAACCAGAGATTTCACTTAGGATGCACTTGGAGCATGGTTCATCTTAAACGAACAAGATAATTTAGGGCCCAGGACCTTACCTGTTGTAGGCAGGTACCGTTCCATTAAAGACTACAGTGAGCAGCAATTTCTATCCACTAAAGCTGTGGTTCTGGATGTAGGAGAAAGGATGAAAACTTTACTCCTCTTGATCGAAATGATGCACTTCTGAATGCGTGTGATTGCCCTTGGAAAGTATGGGCTTGATGTCTTAGGAACACATATGGTCATGATTAATATCCTATGCATGTCCTACAGAGCTGTAGTGGAAATCCTTTTGTTGTTGGCCTAAAATAAACAGCATTGCTTGATGGGAGTAAAAGAGAAATTTTCAAAGCTGGCTCAGACAGTTAGAGTGCTAAAACTACATTTAAGAACTGTAAGCAAGTGACTCATTTCTTTGTGTTTTTGAGAGGTGGTGAATGCTTTTATCTTCTCATGATTTCCTTGGTGTAATATCTGTGAATGACACGGTTGCAGATATGTGCTACTCTGACAAAGTGAGGTTCATAGTTACCAGAATTTCTGGAGTGATGCTGTATTTGTAAATGATGCTATGGGTAGATCTGCCATGTAATGCTCATTGCCTAAGTGAGGCAGCAGCACGGCAGGAGAACTGGAAACACGGAGGCTGTATCTGTGAGCAATGCTATAGACCAGGACAGTATCAGCAAACAAAGGCACTAGTAACTAAATAGGAAGGAGTCAGGATTAAGTGCTTTGTGCCTCTGAAGCTGCTATACCAGGGTTGGCACTATAAATATACTTACAGTATATTCTTCCAGGGAGCTTTCTATTAATATCTGAATGGGCAAAATAAAAAAACCCCACTTTTCTCTGCTGAAGATGATGCCCCAAGTACATCTGAACTCACAGCAAGTGCTACAGATGGAACCAGAGTGCATCCAACTTTTTTGTTTTGCCTTTCAATCCTGAATCTTAATTAGTTCCCTACTGCTTTAGTACATGCACAACATTTTAATAGTCATAAGGACTTACTTCAATCCACGTTGCCATTTCCACAATTCACTCTTTCATACCAGTAGCAATTCTGCCCTCTCCCCCCCCTCCCCCCCCCGGCATTTAGGAATAGCATAAAGAAAACTAAATAGCCAAGCGTGTAGCTGTAGATTGATGAGGTTGTCACACCATTCTCTTCACCGTTTTCTTCCAACCTGCACTGTGCTCTAATAGATGGATGATTGCTGGGGGAGGGAGAGAGTTAGCAAATCCCACAGCCAGATGTTCAGGGATGGACAGAGCGACCTTCTCAAGGAACCCAGAGGAGTATAACTGTGTCCTTCTGAGGGAGAAGGACACTCAGGTGCCTCCGGCTGTCCGTGTTTATCTCTCTTTTCAAAAGGAGCACAAATGGGCTCAGCATGGCCGCAAGGATGGATGTTTCTCAGTGCATCGCGGGAAATGACCAGTCATCCGTCTCTTCACTGTGGAGTCTGCCTGCAGCCATCAATCTTGTAGCCCAGCACGGCAGCTCCTTTGGCTTAGTTTGGCTCAACGTTAGATGAACAAAGGGAAATGAAAGCTGAGCAGGGGAAAGGAGAGAAGAGCAACTATTCTCTATTTCACTTTGTTTTCCCATTGCAAGGCTATCTCCCCCTCTTCCCCGTCATCATCTATTTTCACTGTGTTTTGTAAGGTGTGGAAAGGGCCCAGAATGCACATTTTCAGGATCTAGGATTTTACAGTGTTTCTGTGTTAGCAGAGAGAAGAAAGGAGAGAGAGATTGAAAAGGCATAATTCAAGGCCCAGAGCTTCAATTTTTCAGACTTTTCTGTGGCAGTTTTCAGAATAAGTCTGCCACAGTTTAGCTGCAGTGGGTAAGGAGAAGCAATATAATAGCTTTCCTCCATCTTGCTGTTTTTCTCCCTTGTTCTTCCCGATTCCTTCCTCAATGCCACTTTAGTATTTTCAGGTGTGTACTTCATCTCTCCATTCATGTTCTATTCAAAAAGCATTCAACAGAGCCACATGATGGGGCTTTCTGGAGAAAGGTATGTACTGATTTCCAGAACCATGATGGCAGCTCCTGTCAGCAATCGCAAGCTCACTTGAGTCAAGCCTGCTTGATGCAACAGCGCCGGGGCTGCGCAGGCTTTGCACGAGCTGCATGAGCTCATCCAGCACCTGTGGTTTCTGCTGTGAAACTGGAGGTCATGCCAACATCTTCGTTGCAGCTGATATGCAGCCCATCAGGATAAAAAGCATTCAGATATGTCTGCTTGTACACTTAGCACTGAATTAACTGATTTCGGCACTGAACTCAGATGAGCCAGTTTTTGCCCGAAATACTCAGATTTGATGTGCTTTGAGTCAGGCTGGAAGCCAAAGACGTGTGTGAATTCACTACCTGCTGGACTCCCACAGCTATGGTCTGCTTTTTTCCACAGTGAACTGTAATGTGTTTGCTTAGTCTGTTTTCCCCTACAATTCTTGACTCTGGATATCATTGCAGAACGTTTGGCTTATTTTGTAGAAGGCTTATTTAAAGATAGCATTGTTCCCCTTAGCACTGCCCCACTGTGGTGTTTGACTGATGTATTTAAAAAAAGGGTGATTGCATTTACTTTTTAATTTTCCTGGTTGACCTCAGTGATCTAAACACCAGGTCTGAAAGAGCCAGTTTCCACTGCAGAACCGTGGTTGGAGATGTCTCTCTCCCAGTTTTTACTGTAAGCAAAGAACTGAGATCTCCCAGGCATACACAAAGCTTATTAGGAGATTCAAGGCCCAACTAAGCACTGAGATGGAACAAGGGAACGCTGTAAAAGCAGATATTGGTCATAGAGATGTCTGAGG
The DNA here is from genome assembly GCA_013397275.1 of Burhinus bistriatus. Lineage (NCBI taxonomy): Eukaryota > Metazoa > Chordata > Aves > Charadriiformes > Burhinidae > Burhinus > Burhinus bistriatus. Next base: position 8,856 of record VYXH01009750.1, on the reverse strand, counting down.
AATCTTTACCTGCTTTCAACCCAAATGTGTCATCTGGAGTGAATAGACTTATGCCAAGATGGGGAAAATTTATACCATCATGGGTTTGTGCTGAGGTTTGGCGTTTTTTTGGGGTTTTTTTTGTTTGTTTGTTTTTTCTTTTTACCATAAACCTAAAGCATAAACCCTCAAGGAAGACATTTGTTTAGTGAAAGCCAATTTCTCCTCCCCCACACCTTGCGTGAGCAGGCTTTACAAGTGGGCACAAGACCTTTCTGTGTGGGGATATTCAGGGAATTCTTTTGAATTTTCTTTACAAAATAGATAGCATCCTTTCCAACCTATGCATTTAATTGTGCCCCTTTTGAATGAATGGTCATATTTTCTGCCACTACTCATTTTGTCTCCCTGCAAATTTTGAAAAAGACAAACCTTGTTCATGTTGTCATGAGACAGCCTACCCCAGATGGCACATCTGTGTCTCGGGATGCCCTCTGGCTGGCCTGTTGGCAGGCATTCCCGTGGCTTTGAAGGTCACCTTGTTTACACCTTGCCTTTTCCCCCCTCCCTATTCAGAGTCTTGCTGAGCCTGCAGGCTGGGCTTCACCATCTGCATTTTCTATGGTGCCATTAATCTTCCTGTTTACCATTCTGTTATTAATTCTAGAGTTCACCTTTTTGTCTAAACGCTTTATAGGCCTCTTGGAATTTCTTGCCTTTTTGTGGCAAGAGATCTGAGCATTTCAGTAGATGATTTGCTTTGTTCTTTCCCATTTCTGAAAGGATACCTACTAGCACCTCATGCCATTTTCTCTTACAAGGTTTCCCTCTTATAACAACATTTTTCGATTATATAGCTTCATCTGTCAGATGCATCTTACCATATGAGTAAATATTATCCTCATTCCTTGGAGTTTGTGAATAGGTCACTGAAATCTGGTATCTGTGGAAACAGTCTTGCCTTTTCAGTGTTTTTCTTGGCTGGAAAAAAAATGTGTTTAAACCTGGCTTTGTGAGAACCTGTAAGAACACCTTGTGTTTTTGGTGCATTTTATTTGAATGCCCGAATGCCTATGAATATTAAACAAGCCCTACCAAACCTCAGAGGATAGATGAAGACTATCTCCATTTGACAGATGATGGAAAAGCAGAGGGTACCTTTGTTAGAGTTTGGCCCAAGATCACATGGTGAGACAGCAGTGATGCCAAGGGCAGCGTCTAGGATGCTTGTACCCTATCCCATCCTAAAATCATTGCCACTTTGCTGTGGCCTTTCTGTTCTTCAGTGGTTTATGCAGGTTTGTTGTTTACTAAGCCAGGGATGCTGAACCAGCTCTGCTTGTCAGGGCTGACTTCTTCAGACACCATGCCATGCGAATGTGGCTGACCTGCTTCCCAGGCCTGCCTGGCTTGCAGAGCACTGTCTTCCCGCAGGTGGGAGCTTTGCAGACAGAGATGCAGGATGCGGACTGGGACAGCTGTATTCTGGTTGAGCAGTGCTAATAAGCCCTGCTGCATCCTTGCTGATGCCTTCAGAGCTGACTGGGTGTCTCTGCCTGCTCCCCAGCGCTTTGGGTTTTAGAAGGGCTTCATTAAACGGAGTTGCCACATCATATAGGCACATGGAGCCAGCCAGAGCTGAGCACTGCACTCAAGCAAATAACCCCCCTCAGTCCGGAGCATGAAAAAGCGCAGAGCAGGCTCCCAAGAATCATTGCAGGACTCAGATTGGCTTTGGCAGGTTTATCAGCTCTGGCTTAGTGCCGGCTCTGCTAGGCCCGGACTGAATTAATTGGGATGCTTGTGCACTGCAGTTGAGAGATAACTGCATTACAGAGATTTATCTGTTACTAAAGGTATCCCCTCCGCTGTCCTCGATAAGGAAGAGGAGAGGCTATGCAGAATCTCACAGAATTTGCAGCAAGGTTACAGCATGGCTGGTTTTACGCATGATTTATGTATGAGTTTGCATTCCATATGAGTGGTTTTATTCAGTGCTGTCACATATGGAAATAGTACAGGTGATTTCAGTGGAGGTCCACTCCCTGCTACCATTTGCAGAGTGTGCAGTGTGGAGATAACTGGGCCAGCTGTGTGGTGTGGGGGTGACTGGTGTTTGCTGATAGCTGTCTGGTTATTGGACAGTAATCAGATTCTGGTTCTTCTGATGGGTCAAAAGGCCCATCCATCTGTGTGACTGTATCTGTAAGACCACTTGCAGGTAGGTAGGCCAAGTTATTCTTTTACTCCAAAAAGGCCAGAAGCCCTGTTAGGGTGATGCAAAGCTGAAAGGAATAGACTTTGTACTCAGGAATTTTCTCTAAATTGTAGCAGTTACCCAGCCAGCGTCTGTCCCTCGGTACTGCCTACAGTGTTGCCTGATATGGCAAAAGTCTTGGTGCAGTGTGAGCCCGTCTAGAACACAAGTGCAAGAGTGACCAGAACACAAATGAGTGATAGAATGATGTTATTGAATGGAGATATTCTTTCATAATTTGAGCCCTGAGGTTAGTTACCTGATCCAGCATTTAGCCTGATGCTGTAATTTGGCAGTCTTTGAGAAGCAGGTACAGTATATTATATGTGACAATGTTTTATATCTGTGCTGAGAAATAAATCTGTAAAGAACTTCCAAGAGACAACCGACAGGAGGGCTGTTGTGGTTTTTTGTTTGTTTGTTTGTTTGTTTTTTTTATTGAGAGATTTTATGGAGACATTCTAGTCTGCCAAAGAAATACAGCTGCTTGTAAAGTCCACATTTTGATGATGGGTTAAACTAAACAATGCTTAGCCTTATCTTTGAGGGCCTCTGCTATTTTATGCAGCCTTATTTCTCCCTCCTGTTGTGTTGTAGCCTCCTGGGATGTATTTTAGCTGGGGCCTGATAGAAGCTTTCCATTGGATCCTGGTCTTAAAATTCAAAGTTTACGCCCAGGCTGAAGAGTGGAAGGGTACAGTCCGCCCCAATCACAGCTTCCTCTGTTTTCTTCCATCTCTTCGCTTTCTCCTCCTGCCCCTTGCTTCTCCCCCCCGCCACCATGAGACTAGCAGCTTTGCACGAAGAGGTGCTAGGGAGACATTGGGATTTTCCAGTCTCCCAGTGCTCCCTAGAGCAAACCTCAGTAGTGCCTAAAATTTGCGACAAGTGTTTACTAAGATTCATTTTGGGGCTTTATAGGATCCCATGGCTCCAGCCTGAAAAGGAGTTTTCACTTAATGGCAGATAGTCCTCCAAACTATTCTTCCCACACAGAATGATTTGTTTCTGAGGAAACAGATACTCTCTTATTTTCAAGTAATCTTGCTTCTAAAACCGGTTTATCCTTCTCTTTGACTGGATTCTTGTTCTCACCATGGCCCTGTTTACCTTGAGAGTGCAATAATATACGTGAGGTTTGAGGGTGGGATTGGTGGGAGAGAAAAAGAGTTACTGGAGTAGCCTTACAATCTCCAGTACAGCCATGGCTTTATTGCATCTGGCTTGGATTAAAAATAAAGTGAATTTGATGTTTACTAGTCTCTAGGGACATTGGTTTGGCTTTACAGACTCATTGTGAGAGTCTGTGTTATCAGTAGTCTAGTCTCAAGGGAGGCCCAGGCTTGGGCTGGCAGGAGGTCTTGTGGACCAGGATTGGAGAAGATTTTAAGTGTAGAACTGGCACTGACAATTTTGCTACAGATGGGTGCTGAATTGCAGTAGTATTGGGAGAACAGGCTGGGTTAGCAGGGACTGTGGAAGGTCAGGATTAAAGCATAACAGCAGTAACGTGAGCATCTGCCCCTGGGATAGCAGGAGATGGTGCCATGAAAGAAGAGTTTTGAAGATCCAGATTTGCAGGAGGAGTGAAGATTTGTGCTGTGCTGTGCTTGCAGAGGCATGCTTATGAAAAAATCTTGCAGAGCCCTGCCTTTAATATACCTGGTTCTGGTCACTGCTGTGAATGCATCCATTCCAAGGACGGTAACAAATCACTGTACTGGCCATGAACATAACAAGCAAGCAAGCAAACAAGCTAAGAAAAGTCTGGTTGTGTACACACAGAAAAACTACAAAATCCAGTTATTCATTCACGTAAGGCATTGTCTCCTCTTTCTTTCTTAAGGGATTCCATCCCCCCTGCCCCCACCCTTTGCACTCTAACGCTATATTTGTGCCTTGGAGATGTGGAGATGAGCATATGATGGATGGATGGATGCTGCTTGTCTGGGTTTTTCACCACCATTTCCCCTGGGGCACTCTGTCTGCTGGCAGAGAGCACCATCCCAAAAGATGGTATCTTTTGCAAACTCGACAGCTAACAGACAGCTTCTCTCTCTGCATATTTCCCCAAAGAAGAGCAGGCTTAATCTGGTTTTTATATGGCATATTTCATTATAATCTTTTTGACTTCCCATGTTCCCAATACACCATCATAAATAAAACGCTGGGGGTGGGAACAGCAGAGATGCTGAGGCTTCACACTCTTGTGACACTGATAGATTCTCATTTTAAACTGTCATGGGATTTAATTGCTTGCTGAGCCACTGCACTGCACTTTCAGACACATCCTGCCACATCCTCTTAATGAGCTTAGTGGCTGCATTCGCTCAGCAGTAGTTCTGTTTGCTGTGAATTAGGTGGCTTTTTTAGACCACCTACATGATTTTAAAGAGGTAGTGGTTGTTAAGGTAATATCCTTGGATTTATCCATCTTAAACAGCACTTCATGGACTCTTAAGATATAGTTTCCTCTGGCACTTTTTACGTTACAAAAAACCAGCACAAAGAAACAAAAACGCAAGGACCTATGTGTGCAAAGCCAGTGTTTGTCTAAGAGGGTTTTTGGAAGCTGGATTGCTTTGGTTTGCATAGTAGCTGTCTCTGGCGTGATAGATCATGCTGGAACTCACCCAATAAGTATCTCTGTTCCCAATTAGAACTGGAAATGGAGCTGCTTACGAGTGCACAGAGATGATGGCTTGGGTGGCAGCTGCTACTGTGGAGATGGAAATGATCCATTGTAAAACAAATACATTGCACTGTATAGAAAAAGGGATGGTTGTTTTAAATTTATGTTTCAAAGAGACACAGAAAAGTTGCTTGGCTCGCAGTGCGTTGTAAACCAAATGTCGCATATTTAAGGACAGGAATTTGCAGCTATTTTGGTGAATTAAAACTTGAAAAAGCCCACCACTTTGTAGGATTTGTGAAAATATGCTTCTTTTGGAGGCAGCAGTTCAATAGAAAACAGATTCAGGAACGATGCTGGCATGGGTGCTCGTTCAGATTCTACCACCGTGGTCTAAGGACCTTGATAAATAGAGAGGTTGCTGCACTGAACTGGTAAGCAGAAATAACCATGTTAGTTTAATCACTATGAAAGGGACACTGCTAAGTTAAGAAACGTAAATTTTAATTATATGCACACACACATATTTGAATTATAATATATGCACACTATTTAGCTGTGACACCAATAATACAGTGGTTTATTAAAACAGGAAGAATTCTTAAATAAGATTTTATTTTTCTTTGATTTTTTTTGTTGATTTGAAACTTCCATTTTGTATGATCCTGACTATTTCCTGTATCTCCTACACTAACCAGGTGCTATTGCATTTGCAATACTAATCAAAAGGAAATTTATCTACAAACCTTCTTAAAATTTTTATATAAAAGAGTAAGCTTTTAGTTACAGTGCTTTTACTAGTAGTTATTACTTGTAATAAGGATTATGTTCTCTGAAATTGCAATGTCTGAAGAAGAGCTTGTGATACAAACTAGGAGTTACAACAGAAAGAATTTAGAACAATTAGTGGGTAGCAAATGTTATTACCTATATTTAAAAAGGATTTGGATGTGATTCAAGGATTTAAAGACCCATAAATTCTACATGAAAATTTGAGAAATTGATTGAAATGGTAATTAGATGTAAGCAGTAAAGCACCTGGGAAATGATGATATAGGAGGTTCTAACTGACTACTACTTTATTTCCTACCAAGCAAAGGCACATCTCACTACTTTCTGAAAATTCTTTACATGATATGTAAAGGACTAATAGATAAGATGGTTGACAATTTGCTTAGACTTCCTGAAGACCTTTGGTATGTAATGGGCCTCCAAAGAGAAACAAACAGTTGTCTTGAATCAAAACTTTTGGAATAAAAGAAGAAACAAAGAGCAAAATGAAACGAGGAACTTCCATTACAGAAAAAGGCTAACAGGTGGTGCATCAAGGTTTGGTGTTTGGTCCAGTGTTGTGTAATATAGTAATGAACAAGCTGGAGAGAGGGAATACCTTGTAAACTAGAAAGATTTGCGCATAGTACAAAGTTATTTAGAGCCATCGTGGCAGTGAGGTCTGTGCGGGCCTCCTTGGGTAGATCAGAATGTGAGTGGTGAATGGGCAGCAGGATGGACATTGTAATTTGTCACCTGTGTGTTGAAAGTATTAATTACAGGAAGTTCTTGTTCCTGTTACAAGGTCCCTAATTCTGCTTAGTATGCAGCTTGGACGCTGCAGGACACTGCCTGAGGGGTAATATAAAGAATATTGTAATGCATTTGTTTAAATGGGGAATGTGGCTTCATCTGTGAAAATGTGAGAATATCAGGGGCAGTATTGGTCCATCTTGGGAAGATTATTGAAGAATAAGAGTGAGTTCAGAGAGGTCTGACAGGACAGAGCTATATGGAAGACTTCCCACAGCAGGGTAATAGAAAAGATTATGGCTGTTTATCTTCAAAAGGAGAGGAATAAAAAGAAATGACAAAAAAGTTTGTTCAGGAACTTTTATTTTCCCTGTCTCATAGCAAGAACAAGGGGCCAAGCAATAAAGTGAAGCACTCCTTCTTTCAAAGAATAGTTTAACTGTTAAACTCACTCAGGTGGGAAAAAAATCGAGGGCAAAAGTGTATCAAAATTCAGAAAGGGCTAGGCTATTCTGTGCATTTCCAGAAAAGCCAGATTTAGGATAAGTGGAAGTTACACTACATTTATCCCTCAGGACTGACCTGTTAGAGATCAGGATGAAATCTAGTATTAGGGTAGATTACTTTCCTTGCATTTCTCTCCTGACAGACACTCATACCTTGTTCTGCAGCATCTGATGTGACTGCAAAGTACAGCACAACAAATATCAAAGCAAACAGGCAAGTTTGGGGTCATGGCTTAATTTCTCAAGCCTAGAAGACTCTCTTTGGCCTCGTTTGAAGCTTCTGACATTGGCTGGTGCTTTCATAAGCAGAACAGTGGGTGAAACAGACCCCGCTTTGCTTCCATACAGCAGTTCTTGTGGTCTGGGGGAAGCCTTGATCTTTCACGTGAAAACTACATTTCAGGCACTGAGTGGGCTTCTCAGTTTTCTTTAGGGTACAGGCATAAGAGAAAAATATACTCTTCGAGCTTTTGTGGGTGTTGTGGTTTGGGCCAGATTGGCCCAGTCAGGCAGAATGACAGATGCTCTCTCTCTCTCCTGCTCCACTTTGAAGGGAGGCAGGAGAGAGCGAGAGACAGACTTATGAATTTAGAAAGAACTGAACTACTTTAATGACGCTGCATGAGGCAGATGGGATGGAATACCCTGTTGGTCAGTTTTGGGTCACCTGTCCTGTCTGCTCCTCCCCACAGGCGTGACCCCTCTACACTTTTCCGCTTCCGACCCTCCAACGGGGCAAATAACAAAGTTGGCTGGCCTTGGCTGTTATAGCAATAAGGATAAGCAAGAACTTCTCTGTATCCCATTCCTTGGCATCAACTATAAACATGGGTCTGATCACTCTGAGAATGAACAGTTTTCTGCACAACATGCTGTTAATGTCAGCAGTTAGAAGAGGCCTAGCTAAAAAGTAAAGTTACTGAACAAAATTGGTCCTGTTTTACCTCAGACCAGGACATTCCACCCCTTATTCCATAGCATTTGCATCTTGCTCAGATCACTATTACTTTTTATCTATCAAATCTATACACACAGATATA
>VYXH01009749.1:176996-187606 GCA_013397275.1 Burhinus bistriatus | reverse complement strand
GGCGGCCGAAGGCCACCGGTGAAACAGCTTCTTTCTCATCTCCGGTATTTATTTCTATACGTTTAAGGTGCTGGGCCTCTGGCCGGCTTGGCGCGGCCGCCCTGAGTCAGACTGAGGGGTCACCCCTGCTTTTTTTGCGGGGGGGGGTTTACCTAGGTTATATGTATTCCCCGCCTTTTCGGTTCCTCCTGCCCTGGAAAACTGGTCTCCTCGTTCTGGCGCAGTGTGCGTGGGGAGCGAGGTGGCTTTTGTTTCATCTGCGTAGCGCTGATGGTGAGATAGCTAATCCCAGAAGCGAGATGGCTCAGTATCCCTTTCGCCTCTATAACCCCCTATGTACATCCCCTTAAATACAGGTATAATTTGTTAAAGTAGTAAAACTGATCTTTAGTTAAAAAAAAACAAACAAACAACCCAAACTCACAAAGCAATACCCAACAAAATCTAAATAAAGTAGTCTTCTTGTAGTTGATTTAATTCAAGTCTGTAAGACCAGAACGTGTTGCTATATTTATGAAGTTTTGAAGACAACTTTGTTAATACGGTTTAGTAGCTACATATGAGTTCAGTGTTTGGTTTTCTTACAAGTGATACTTGATAAAGTAGTAATGGCTGACGAATTGAGTATTTTGCAGCGTGTGTGTTTCATTTTCTTGAAAAGTTTTTTTTGTGCTAAAAAACTCCATGCTATTTGACTTTGTTATTTATCTCTGCCTTGATGGCTGATGCTAAAATAAACTGAGGGAGTCTGGAAAATATTCCAGGAAGTGGGAGCCTGTTCTGTTGAGGAAACAGACACCAGCATATTAGCTAGAGCTTCAATTTTGCATTCGTTCATTTTGATTCCATGGATTCTGAATCCTGAAATTAGATTCAGTTTTCTTCCTCTCTTGCCTGGCCTTTTGGAAATGCATTGGGGGTGATAGCTTTAAAACTGGACTTGGCTCTGGTTTATAGCTGTTATGCATAAATTGTTTTGTTTTCAAATACTGAACTGGTAATTCTACATCCTGTTTAAAATGGGATATTACTTAATCAGAGAGAAATACAGGTATTTGAAGTTTTTGCTGTGACACACTGAGAGCGTTTGCAGCTGTAGAGACATACAAATGACCTTGAAACTGCTAAGGAATTTTATCACACTTATTAAAATCTGACAAAGCAATCTTTAATGCCCCCTTCAAAGTCTTATGGCTGTACCTGAACTGATATTTCCACTCAGCAATAGCTGTTTTAATTTCGTGTGTTTTTGTTCTGGTGGAGTATGCAGTAGAGATTTTTAATTGCTTTAGTCTTTGCAACAGATACCTCTTCAATATGTTCATATTTGCATAAATCTCTTCCTATTATTGGCTTAATCATACCAGTATAATATTTCTGCATGTAAATTTATTGTGACTTTCCCATATTAATGTGAACATAAATTTTCATNCTGGACTCTCCAATAGTTCCTTCTCTTTCCTGAACTGGGGAACCCAGAACTGAACACAGTACTCTTCTTCCTGGATTCATTTTAAATGCTGTTTTTCGGTGAGAGGGGAAGATCCTTTTATCAGCGAGGTTTTTGTTGTCATTGATCTACTTACTGCCTCTTCAAAAACTAGGGACTACTACACTTCAGATCAAGCTGGGTGATCTAGGTGTAGCGAGTTGAAATTGTTCTAAACAGCAGCTAGATCTGGAGTATCTGCTTAAAAAAAAACAAAACAAAAAACCAACAAACCCCAAAAACCAAAAAGGCTTTCAGATTATTTCCCAGGTTTCTGGATCGCAATATTCAAACTACAGTGAAACCCCAGGCTGAATTTTATTAAAGCCCCTATAATGCTAAACTAGGTTTTTGGGGGGGACAGAGCTAAGCTTGGTTTCTTTGGGGATTAAGGAGGGAATAGATGACGTGATCTAGTGTTCTAAAAGCCCAAGGAATACTTCAGCTTTCCTGTGCTTCTAAAATAAGTCGGTGCCATTGCAGAGGTGGACTTTGCAGGTAAAAATAGTATAAGGATGCAAGCACAAGTTCATTCCTTCTAACGGTGATGTTGAAATGCTGCTTTTATAGGTAAAACTCTTGCTGTCTTGCAACGTAATGGCTTTTGATTATATTTGTTGCCACGGATGTTCTTCATAGCAATAAAACTGATTGTTAGCTAATGGATAAACTCAATTTGTGGTGAATATACATTTCAATCTTGCTTTAAAGCCGTATTTGCTTTTGCTGTAATGCTTTTGTAATAGATGCTAGTATCCACAGAGGGCAGGGAATGTTACCAGCTGTTGCTAAGACTTTAAAAGTGGGAGAATATTGCCTTCATGCACAGAGCGTTCTTTTCCTGACAGCCACCAAATCAATTGAAAAATCACAATACTATCCGGCAGGATTAGCTGATGGTGCATTGGGTTTTGGTATCTGTAGTTCCAATTCTGAAGGAAGCCACTACGTGTTTTTTGAACAGCTGCCTGTGTGAATCTACCTAATTTAACTTACTCAGAAGGATTAGTTCTGGAGACGCTGGTATAATAGAGTTAGAATTCATAGCTTTCAGCTACTACAGCTGGTGGGCCAGATCAAGACGTTTTGTTGCCTAATTTTTGTTGAAATTTAAAAAGTCATCCTGAGTTTCTGGTGGCAAAATAACATGAAGAGTCAGGCTCCTTGATTGATTCCTGCAGAAGCTCTGAGAACCTGCCAATATTGATCAAGCTGCCTTTGCCCAGAGGTCATTGCTGTTGATTTGTAGGGACTCCTAGCATCTAATATTTTGCCACTGAGCACCTAAATATCATGCTAAATTTGACAGAAGCTGTGGTTAGAGAACAGCTAATTGTTGTTCTTCCCTTTGGAAGCGCTTGCTGTTTCTTATAGACTTTTTGGCATACAGCTCTGCAGAAAGGACACCTTGGAAAGATGACCTCAGTGAAATACTTGGCTTTAGTAGTTAGTGTTTTTTGTAGGGAGTGCAGTTTTTCAGCTTTAAAACTAAGTGAAGTAGTTACAAACGGCTTATGGCAGAAATCTTAAGAAAAGCATGCTTTCTCAGAAACTTACTTAAAAATTCTAAACCCACATAAAGGTTTTGAAATAGCTCACAGTCTAAATCTGACTCCTCTGGCAAAATATCTGGGGTTTTAGGAGCAGTAATTACATAATGACAAAAATTGTAATGGGAAGGTCTGTCTTGCATACATTTGAAAAATGCAAATTGGGAACAAGCTGAAACTTTCCAGATGGAGCTTAAACTAGTGTCTCACTGCTTTCTATTCTGTTTGAGCCCTGCTGTTCCTCATGGTACTCCTGTACTTAAGCAACAGGGGTTTTCATTTGTTTTGATAGTCGTAGTAAGCCCGGACATAATGCGGGTTTGGAAGAAGCTAGCGTTTCCTAATAGAAAGTCGGAGTGAGTGTTACATATTTAAATGTCTTAGCAATGCTTCACAATTCTGAGTGCACCAGCCTAGGATCAGAATAAGAATCATTCTAGGCAGTCTGAGGCTTCACTTCATAAAACGTTTGTGATACTGATTCTTCATTCCCTCACGTGGTCCTGACATTGCTGGTGACTCAAAGGGTGCTGCTGCTGATCAGAAACTGCGCAAACAGATGCTTAGGCTAGATGAGGCTGTAAGATGTTGCAAGAATGAATATCTTGGTTCGTTGTGTTTGGCAGAAAACAGGTATATCCCAGTAAACCTGCAGTGGTTGACCAAATGACTTGGAAGCTGGAAAATACTGAAGTGCTGAGGATACTGTTGGATGGTCTTAAGAACTACAGACACTTTCTCTGGTGTTCAGCTGAGAGTGCGGTAGATTTAGAAAATGTTATATGCTGGACAGTTACTGAAGTGCTGGAACGTAATATAAAGTATGTATGTGCAGTTTCTTGCATACTTAACATCTGAGTACTGGTAAAATAGGGAAAACTTAAACGTTCAAATGCTTTGCAAAACCATCTACACAGATGTAGGAAAGGCTGTTCAAGATGTCCTGGAATATTTGCTGTCATGCATTGAGCAGCCTTTCTGTAGGTCTATGCTAGCTGCATTTGCTTTCAGATTCCTCAGGGTGAGTTTGTTTAACCAAGTACTTACTCAGACTTAACTGAATAAACTTCATGTATTCCTGTGGAATGAAACTGCCACTGCACGATTGCTGGAGTACTGATGTTCTACACTTCAAATTTTAATGACAGAAATTAAATTGGTAGGATTTGTTTTACAGAATGGATAAACAGAGTTAATTTCCGGGAAATTAAAATATTTCACTTTAAATTATAAGGGTTGAGAGAAGGTGATTGAGCTGTGGAAAGAGAAAAGTAATGTAAATTCAGCTTCTCTGAGTAGCGTCCTTGCTTCTTACCCTGCTAATAATATTTTGCAGACTATTCTTCTTATGTATTTTACTCAGAAGTAGCATTATGGTCAGAAGGGGTACTTGGAGTCAGCTTCCCTGTAGCTTTTCTTAAGTTGACTATTGTTTCTTATTATATTGATTTGCTGAAGATTTCTGCCATGTTACCTGGAGTGAGGTAAGGGAGGAGGGAGGACAGAAGAAAACGGGCAGATACTCTTTATGCCACTTCCACCTGGCTGAATTGCCTGGGTGAGGTGGTAGTTCTAGCAGGTTTTGTGGATATTCAAACTGCACCTACATGCCATGGGGCTTCAACATGGACAAGGGGCCCATTAGGCTGGCCTTGTCTTTAATTTCAAGGTGAGTAGTGGATACATTCCAGGCATTAACATTCATGGTATCTAAATTGAGTTTGGTAGGGAAAAATGACTGATTTTGAGAGCACTGAGTCTAGAGCTGTGTCTTTCTATACTGAGGTTTGGACAGTCAGTCTTTGTGTCCAGGGGTCTGCAGGGTTTTGTTGCTATGTAATGACATGGGAAACTTACTGTTAATAAACCTTCATGTAGATAAAAACAGTGGAGGATTTCGTGGTTAGGTCTGTTGTTAATAATGGAACTATAAAGTGTCTTCAAGAAATGACTGTGTTCTAGGCTTGCTGCAAGGGGTATCAAAAGTGAGAAATTAAATACCTAAACACCAGAAAAAGGGCTAGGGTTTGTCTGCCTAGTGTTCATACTTGGCCTTGTGAGCTTGGCACTTTTTGTTTTGTAAATGTTTGTGGCATGTGAGCGCTCCCCTGCTTCTTATCTGTGATTAACTTCAATATTTTCAGGATATCTGTGAATGTGTTCTTGAAGTTATGGTCTCCTCCCTTACATGCTGCGGAAACAGCTGTGCCTGGACTTAAGCAGCACCTTTGGAGAAGAGAATGCTGAATGGCCAAATAGCTTTTTATAGCTCATGGAGCCAGTAGGTCACAAATGCATTTAATTACCTACAGAACTGGTCGAGGTTCCTGCAACCCTGCTCCAGGTGACCCTGTGAGAAGTGCATGCAAGGTGAGGAGGAGGTCCCTTGAAGCTCTGGTCTAGTAAAGGGGTGTTTCTGATGAGGAGGCCAGATGCAGGAGGGAGTAGGTACTGTGGCTATCATGGCAGAGGAAAACATTGTTAGGGGGTGTTTGGACTTACGAATTTGCTTTGAGCATATACATGCATAGCCACTGCACTGAAATGGGTAATATGTTGCAAGCTTGCTAGCAGCAAACATGCCTTCACTATGTTCCCATTTTATTTTTGTGATGAAGGCTCTGTTTTGGTGCTATCCATTTTGTTTGTCCTCTTGAAATGCCAGAAAACTAATGCTGTGACCTCTTTTTATTCATTCATTAGCATTAAACTTCATATGCATCAACCCAGTTTAGAGGCAGAACAAGATGTTGGGATTTTTTTTATTTTTTCTTTATCTAGTGTTCATCTCCAGTGTTTAACCAGGAAATATAACTAGTTAAAGCTAAGAGTGAACACTATTGCTTGCCTATCACAGTTGATGTAAGAAGGGCTTTTAAATCTTCTAAATTTAAATCTAAAAATCCTAGTACCTGTGATAATTGTAATTAAGGATATTATTTTTATCTCTAGTAACATGCTTAGAAATCTTATCAGACTATGGTTGCTTTCTACCCAAATATGCGTTAGGAGCTGCTTTCTATTTCCAAAGAGGGACAGCTGAAGTTGTAACTCTAAAACACCGTATGCTTCTTGTAACCAACTATGCATGCACTGCGTGCATGCAGTAGTGAAGAAATTAGTTTGTTAATGAGTTTACCTTTTTCATTTTGATGTGCTTACACCTTGAGCTATAACCCAAAATTGAGTTCCTGACCTAAAACTGCTGTTGCTTATCCGGCCAGAGCACCTGTTCTGAAGGGTACTGGAAAATTGCTGACAAAGTGAACTGCATAAAGTGAGGAAGACTTTAGAAGCTGCTTTTGCCTTCAGATAGCTAAACTGTGAAACTTAGCATAGCAATAGCACTTGCCTTGGACTGCATCCATGGTTGAGATGTTGGTAGGCAAGATGAGAATTACAGCCTCATTAACCAACTGAGTAGCTGAATTTTTTTCTGTAACAGTTGAGCAAACTGAAAGAAAATTAAATGGAGTCATGCTTGTCGTTTGATAAAGCCTATTTTTATAAGGAGAGTGGTTCTTGTAGTGAAATTCCTCTGAACCAGTGCAGGTGAAAGATACGAAACTAGCCATCCTGATGGAGACCAAGGCTTTTTTTGGATATAGCTCTGGTGATCAAGGATCTCTTCTCTGCTGAAATTATAACTGGGCTGTAGGGTTACTTTTTTATGTGGAAGGTTTCTTGCACAACTCAATGTTTATGAGGTGGCGACTGCTTCCATACCAAGTGGTGTAACACAGATGACACTACAAAGGTTTGAGCAACCTATCTAGTGGAAGATGTCCCTGCCAATGGCAGGGGTGTTAGAACTAGGTTATATTTAAAGGTCGCTTCCAACCCAAAGCATTCTGTGAATCTATGATAAAGTGTGAGAGGGGGACTGCTGTCCAAGTTGGGTGACATTAAGAGAACATTATTAATTTTTGGGTTTTATGATCTAGTCTTTCAGAAGTAGCTGTTACAAAAGGAGTAGATACTGCGGACTTCTGCTGTGGCAAAAGTACAACCTGTTTTTCTTCTTTCGTGGATATGGCCTTTTTTGATCTCTACAAATACTGCATGTGTGCAACCAGGTAGAGTAAGAGTAAGGATTACCTGTTTTGAAACATGTTTAGGTGTTTTGAAACAAGGTATGTCAATGTTCCTGAAGAAATGGTAAGTTAAATTGCCCGTCTTTGGTGTGAATTGCATAGCATGAGCAAATGCAGCGGTTTTCCTGTTTGAAGCAACACGAGAACAGAAAATGAGTTGATAGTTTCTGTAGGAAGTTTCCTTTTTTGACTTACATTAACTGTGCAGTATCAGATTTAACTTACACTTCTGTGTATCAGTCTCACATAATCTTCATACGTACTGTCAGAGTGCTGAAGATCAGGGACCTAATTTTAATGACTCTTGCTAGTACTTGCTCAAATATTCTAGTATTGAAAGTTAATGACCATCTAATTGTAACAGTCCTCCTGTTTGTTAAATTGGGTTGGCTTGCCTTTTAAAAACTGATTTATATATCTTTTCATCACTTGCTTCCCTAAGAAGGCTGTGCTGCTTTTATCTGTATACATCTGAAAAATCTCTGTTGGGCTATTAGGAAGAGCTGTAGGGACGTGATTTTAATTATATGTTTAGTCCAAATTCAGGTAACTGTGAATAAATTCCCATCAAATGTAGTTTATGTATGCAGGACTTTCCATTGACCTACATAAATGGATATGAAATGGTACACTCAGGTACATTATGATGTAGACAACACCTAATACTACCTAGGCAGCTTTGAACACTTGAATGCGGATGGTGGGTGTTTGTTATGTGTGATGCGTATGGACTGAAGTCTTATTTAATCCTCAGTGAAGAATACAGAAGTACAACAGGATTGAATGGGAGCATCAATTTCTTGAAACAAAAGTATTTGAATTATTATGGATGTAGCAAGAGGTGAAGATGCCTTTCATATTTGAATGCAAGATGAATAGTTTGAGCAGTGTCTGTGACCCAAATTTGAGAACTTGTAAAGCTGATCAGTCTCTTGGGACATCTGCTGAGGTATGCCTGACTCCATGTAACTTGTAATGCTCTTTGAAAACTCAGTAGGAAGTGGGTATAGCTCGTGAGTCCTTAGCTTCCAGGTATGCCCTTCCTTCTGGTATGTGTCAGTACTATTTTTTTCTTTCCTGGCCTGAGGAAGATGATGAGCTTACTGGCATCGTTATGACACTACAGCTTTAAGTCAATGACAATCTCCAAATTGAAACTTTGGTGGCATCATCATGCTGTTGTGTTGAACATTTTAAAAAGTTTGCTTGAAGGCTTATGCTACTTGATGGTCTGCTCACTGCAGAGGTTCTGTCCTGCTTTGACTTGAAGATGCATGGGCAAACATTGAAGATTTTTTTTCTTAGTCCTAGATGGTAATTTTTTTGTAGGTTTTAAGTCTGGCCAGGGAAAGTATGCAGTATATCTCCTAACTTGAAGAGTCATTTTCCACACCACTGTGAACCAAAAAAAGCATCAGACCAGGCTTTTAGCTACTGGGTCAAGAAAAGTGTTTCCTGAGGACCAGTTTCCCACAGGTGGCTCCTCTGCGCCAGGCAGCCTTAGATGACAGCCTAAGCCTTTCTTGCTGCTGCTAGCTGTTGTTCAAAAACGGATGCTTTGTGTGCAGCACAAAATTAGATGGGACTAAATAGTGAGAAGCTACTCCCATAGCAGACGGACCTCTATGCCCTGTGTAGATAGTTTATGAAACAGGCTACTTCCTTGCTTACTCTTCTGTGGGGATTTCTAAAAGTAGTTTTTGCCTTCCCCTCACTCTTCCCCGACTCCAGCAGACAGGTCCTCCGTACATCTCCATCTGAAGCTTGAGGGGTGAAGTTGATTTTGGTGAGCTTGAACATGCTGGTGTCCGTTCCCATAGAGACCGTTTGGTGAAGCCGGTGTCTTGCAGGAGTGGAGGCAGATGCAGGCCCCCTGGGACCTGTTGTGGTGGTCTGGGAGATGCTGAAGAAGTGACAGTGCCACTGGGAGGAAGGTCACTGAGCTCGTCTGTGCTTGAGGAGGCGGGGAGAAGAAAACCCCATACCAGGGGCGACAGATCTCGCTTCCCTGAGGGGTCGATGGCAAAGTGACCTGTTTCAGTCTCTGTATCAGGAGTTTGAAGCTGGTGGAAAATAAACTTGGTCCAGTAGTTCCTCCTGCTGCACGGTGGTAGGCACCTAGATGGGGTGCTTCAGTCCAGGAAAATACTTGTGTTACTACTTGTGTAGCTCCGTGCTGGTTGAGAAATAGGAGCTTTGTCTGAAGTCTCAGCACTTTGCATCAATTGATGCAGTTCTCCTGAGCTCCCTGGATTTCGCCAGGAAAGCAGTGATGAGGGAAACTTGAAGTAAGACTTCGAGGAGGGCTGCCTCCTCTTTCTCCGCCTAGGGACTTCCTAGTCAGATGATGCTGATCTGGGTCTGGACTTGAGTGAGAGCTGGCTGTCTAACTTTTCCCTCTGTGGAGGGGTAGCTTGCTGCATTGGGTATCCGAGGCAGGGTTTTGTGGCAGGCCAAGGTCTCTGGGAGGAGGCCCGGAGCTGCCCATACCAGACATGGCCGGTTCCAGCCAGATCGGCAGTGGCCTCACCGTCAGGGGAGTCTGTGGTGCCTCTGTGAAAACCTGCTTAAGAAAGGACAAAATAACACATGGGTGGAGAAGAATGAGGGGAAAAGAAAGCATGAGGAAACAGCCCTGTGAGCAGCGAGGTTGGAGGAGGGGAGGAAGAGGTGGTACTGCTGGCCTGGGGCGGGCATGGCCCTGCAGCCTGGGGAGGAGACCACGATGGAGCAGGCCTTTGCCTGCAGCCCATGGAGAGGACCATGCTGGAGCAGATACATGCATGGCAGCCCATGGAGGACCGTGTGCTGTAATAGGCGGATGTTTCCCGAAGGAGCTGCTGTCTGTGGAGGGACCTTGCTGGAGCAGGGGAAAAGTGTGTCCGTAAACCCTCGTTCTCCTTGACCTCAGTGGAGGGTGGTGGTGGGGTGGCAGAGGAGTTGGGAATGAAGGACTGAAATTGAGCCAGAGAAGATGGGGTTGGAGGTGAGAGGAAGGTGTTTTAATTTTATTTTTTTTTCCCCTCACTGGTTAAATCCATTTTGAATTGGCAATACACTAAATTATCCTCAAGTTGAGTCCGTTTTGCCTGTGACACCAATTGGTAAGTTGTTTCCTTGTCTTCTTGACCCTTGAGCTTTCTCATCCCATTTTCTCCCCTGTGCTGTTGGAGGCTGGGCAGATGTCTGGCAAGCCCACCACACGAGTCACCAGTCAGTGGCTTAATCTGTGGCAGAGGGCAGTGAATCTTTGAAAAATGGGCAGCGTACTGGTGGCCAGACGTAGCTGGCTAACCAGAATGATATGTGAGGGTGAAGATGGCTGTGCCTGGTGTTAAGACTTCCAAATTTAAGTATGTGTGCTCTAATGTTTGTGTGCCTGTGAGATGTGGCTTCTCCAAACTCTGTTGCCCAGTTAACGAGGAATAACCAGGCTTTAAAGTGGCCCAGGAATGTGGATCTTGGGTGTTATTAGCA
>VYXH01009749.1:142759-176834 GCA_013397275.1 Burhinus bistriatus | reverse complement strand
GATCTTGGGTGTTATTAGCAAAAAGCTTTGTATTTTCTTCTGTGCTCAAAGTTGTGCTTGCAGGAAGAGATGGTTACTCTGTGTAAGTATTGTAGGTCTCTAGGCAGGATAGCTGCTAGATGCATTTCTGTAGGAGTACCTGACCTACAGCGGATTTTTGTCTTTATTCATGCTGGCATTTGATGAAGCTCTTAAATGTTTGTGGAACAGGTATTCCTGCCAGGCGCAGATCCTGTCCTGCCCAAGAGGGAGTCAGAAATTGGAGGTTTTCTTAATTTTTAGGTAGGGAATAGTTCCATGGTGTATGACTTGCTCTGGTCTTCTTTTGTTTGCTAAACAAAGAAATTGGCTGTTGAAGTTGGTCCTACCATCTCTCTGTGGACTAGGCAGCTGTTGTTGATGTCTGATGTTGAATGCCATTATTAAAGATATGGAGTCATCCTTCCCCAGCAGTGACAGACCTTAAATAGTCTCTCTCTGCCAGGTCTTTGTCCCTTCTTTTAGGCAGTGGAAGAGTTTAGAGTGTTGGTGTTGGTATTAGGTGTTATACTCAAATGCATAGTAATTGCAACTTCAGTTTGTGAATCAGTCTCCTCTAATAAGTGGTTGGGTATTAAAACTTGTCTACTCAATTGTCTTCACTTTTTAGCCAGTGATAAACTGATGATCAGTCCCCATTGCTATTCTGTGTCCCATTTTTCATTATCCATAGTAAATTAATGAATGATGATCTCAATCTACAGTGTCAGTGCAGAGCCATAATAACCATGGGTGTATAGAATTAGGGGCTGATGGTAGTGGTCGGAGTTTGACTTTAGTGAGGTGCAGGGGCATTTGCCTTACAGACATGCTGTTGTGGGAGGGTTGTTACTGTCAGATCTGTGATTCAGGGTGCTCTAGACGGTTCGGTGAGGCTCATCGAGCTCCTGGACAATTGCCCACTATTTGCTGCTTGTCCCTTTGGGCAACAGTGGCAGCCAGGGGAAGACTGAAGTAAATCAAGTGGGCCACAGAGCTCTGGGAGTGCAAGCAAAGAACATGGGAGCTCTGGAGGAGGTTTTCTTAATCCTGCAGTTTAAGGGTAAGAGTTTTGGTGGAAGCAAACAGTATTTGGCAGTTAATAAATGGCTTTGTGTCTAGTGTTGTGTACAGTGTTTTGCCTCTTAGGAGAGTGTGTAGGGACAGGAGTGAGGACTGAGTGAGAGATGTGGGACAGCTGACAAAGTAAAGCAAGAACATCTTTGCCAAAGCGTTTGCCAACGTGGTGAAAAGGACTTTAAAATAGGTATGGTGAGTGGATGTGGGCAGTAGTAATAACTTGCAGTTAAGTGAGGAGAATGGAGGTTGGGGCTCCAAGTATGGGCAGTGTTATAGGGATGAGAGAGCCCTCAGGAAGGATAAACCAGGCCAAAACAAAGCCCACCTTGAATGCCTGTACACAAGTGTGCGCAGCCCAGACAACAAACAGTGGCAAGCAGAGGTCTTTGTGTAGAGCTGTGGGGACTGCTGGTGGAACTGAGCTGTGGTGGGAGGGCTTATGTGGCTGCTGTTCAGTAATGGAAGTATACAGACCCTCTTGGGAAGAGAGGGAAGAACATTCTATTCTTTGTCTGGAATTGCAGCTCAGATGCATGGAGCTCTTCTAGCACTCAGGAAGATGAATAGTCATATCAGGCTTGGTTATACAGGAAACTCATGACTGAGTTCCAGTGCTAAAAGACACGTCCAGGGGATGGCAGTGAGGACAAAACGTAAAGGAGGAGCTTTGCCAGTGAATAAAGGGATGGTGGTAGAAAAGCTAGAGCTCAGCTGCAGTTGGTGAAGGATGTCTAGCACAAGAAGATGGGTTTGTACCAATAATGTAGCAGCAGGAGAATAAAAAAAAAAGAGGCTTTGGGCTTGCTGCTGAATGGGACGGATGATTTACTGACAGCAGACAAACAAGGCTGTGAGGTGCCCAGTGCTTTTATTGCCTCAGTCTTCACTAATGGGGGTCTCCTGAGCTCCTTTTGCATAGGGGAACGAGCTGCTAGGAGAATCAGGTCTGGGTTCGTTTGAGAAGTCTCAAGTGTTTCGGGTCTGAGGGTATTGAGAGAATTTTCTGCTGTCATGGTGAGGTCACCAATATTTTTGGCAGATCAAGAAGATCAGGAAGGTTCCTGATGACAGGAGAAAAACAAGTTTTGCTGCTATCAAAAGTGAGTGCAGTAAGGATTATATGGGGAGTCTCACTGTAGTCCCTGAGTAAATCATTGTTTCAGCTGTCTTTGAAGTAATTTCTGTGCAAATTAAAACAAAGGTGATTGGAAGTAGCCAGTGTTGATTTACTTGAGGATAAATTGTAGTGCAGCAGACAATCTTTGAAATGAATAGGTCTATGGATGAGAAGGGTGATAGATGTCATCTACATTGACTTGAGCATGACACTTCATGCGGTTTCCCACAGAATCTTTGTAAGAGCTTTAGGATATGAAAGTTTAGGTGGGCGGACAGATAGGTGGAAAACTGGTAGGATTTTGGAGCGTATAGTTCAGTGGTTAAAACGTCATGATCTTCTGGAGGCTTGCCACCTATTCTGTTTACTGTTTTCTTCAGTGACCTGGGGAAAGGGAGAAGGTTGACCCTCATCAAGTTTACAGTCAGCAACTGAGGGATGTAGCTGATGTTCTGAAGCGCTGCTATCCAGAGGGACCAAGACAGGTGAGAGGAAGAGGCTACCAGGGACCCTATGCAATTCAGGCAGGAGCAGTGTGCAGGCAGCCCTGTTCTGGGTGGGCAGAAACCTGGCAGTGATGCCAGTTGGACTGGGGAAGAAGGCCCTGGTGGGCAGTGAGCTGAATAGGGTTGGAGAGGCTGGAGATAAGGGAAAGCTTTTCCCTTGCAAGAGCAGCTGGGCAGTGGGCCTGGGATCCAAGGGGATGGTGCTGTCTCCCTTCTCAGAGGCTTTCCAGCCCACACAGGATAAAGCCTTGAGCAGCGTGGTCTGACCACATGACTGAGCCTGCTCTGGGTGGGGAGTCGGACTGGAGACCTCCTGAAGTTCCTGCTGGCCTGAATGACTCTTATCTACCTCTTTTGCCTATGAAACACATTCACTGGACAGAGAACTGAGGCATGGTGGAGTCCTTTGGTTTGAGTCTCATAGAAAGAGGAAACAAACTCAACTCTGGTAAACAAAACTCTTGTTTTCATTGCATGGTTGAAAGATCTTTTTTTGGGGGGTAGCTTTGACTTACTGTATCTGAACTAAAAAAAACTAAAAGTGTATTGGAGGGACAGGCTGGGGTAGGTAGAAGATGTCAAGATCAGATTCTGCTTTGTCATCTGTGCTCTTTAAGAGGTCACTGGTTTGGAAGATGAGCTGTAGTTTTCAGTTTCATGTGATGTAAGCCTTATGTAGAGAAGCTGAAATACTTCAATAACCAGAAATGCCAGTACAGTGTGAAAATACTGGCTGTTCTTATGAGTGCCTTTCAAGGTGAAATTCAGTCCTTCGCACTGTTTAGCAGTTGTAATTCTACTTTGACACTCTATCTCTGTCCTGTCTTTCAGGCTGTAGGTATTTGGGGTAGCATTTAGACACCTAGTAGTATTACCCACTATGTGGGCAGCTGCATTTATGATGCTGCATTACACTTAATGTGTATCATCAGTTAGTGGTTTTTCCCCAGGCTTTTTCGTGAGAGCCAAATGTTTCCTATTTCTGAGGGGCTGTATGATGTTGTTCTTTAGAGAGGGAAGAATTTAGTTGTCTCTGCCTCTATGCAAATTGACCTGTTCAAAGAATAAATAGCGATCTGTCAGGACTTGTTTTCCTGGTGGGGATCAGCCTAGAGGCACACAGCCTTCATATTTAGATTTTTAAGTAGTCTTCAGAGCCCTCTAGGAGCTAAAAGGATGTACCTCTGCATGAACCATCCTCTTGAGAGCTGTGGCTGTCAGAAGGCTTTCCTGGAAATCCCTAAGGGCAGTTCTGGGCCAAATGAGGATCCTTCAACAGCTGTGATGTTTTGTGTAGAGATGTTAGTGATGCTCTCTCTGGGTAAGAGGTGAGCTATAATGAGAGAGCTACTGGCCCACACTGACCCAATCTGCCTGTGCCAAGTAGAAGCTGTTCAGAGTTGTTGCTTGTCTATCAGTTTGTGTGGGGTTTGGCTTTTTTCCAAGAACATTAGTACTAGTTCAGATGGCAAAGGGGGTTTTGAGCACACTTCTAGGAGAACATGGCTGAGCTTTGGCCAGGTTTAGGCTTTTTTCAGAGGCAGGTCTTCCAGTGTCCTATGGATCAAGGTAACTTGGTGTGGGCAATATCTACCTTTGTTAGAACAGTCTTAGGTGCAGTAAGAGAGGAAATACGGCTTGGGAGGAAATGAAAAATGGAAAGATGCGGCTAATGAGTCAGAAGACTGAAGGTGGCTGTAGTGATCAGAGTAAACCTGTTCATGCAGCAACATAATGTAAGTCTGGTTTATTTTATACTGTGTTAGACTCTGATATCTCTGATCTTCCAGAGGCGACTTTTGCTTCTTTTCCAGCTTCCTGATTTGTGTAAGTAGCTGTGGCATTGTATAGTTAAATGGTAGCTTAAATAGGGGAGGCAAAGGACTGGCTGCTTTTCTGTGCTTTTATGCAATAGAGGGACTTCTTTACAGCTGATCAAAAATATAGCTTTGTCTATAACCACTTACTTTTGACAGTAAAGCTTCTGGCATGTGCTTCTGGTTATGAGCTGGTGATGTTGCAGAAGCAGCATGCATCAGCAGGATGCCTCTTCTGCAATTAACAGTATGTGGCCAACTGGTCACAACTTGTTGGTATCAACAGTACCTTACTTGCTGTCCATTTTTCTGTGTTACATAATACTGGGTGGTCTCTGGAGGATGAGGATGCAGAGATAATGGTGAAGAACTCTCCTGAGTGTGAAAGGCAGTGGTGGCAGAGGGGGAGGGAGGGATTGTAAGTAGTTGAGGTATTGCCTCTGGTTCCGATATTTTAACAATAGCTAGCTGTCCTTGTTCTGCATTTTTACTTCACTTTGCTGCAAAAAATACTTAATTTGTGGTATGATGTGGACAATTTTCTTAGAACTTGGACGTAGGAAGAAACGGAATACAAGTTTAAACAGCCTTTCCCAGTGTCTTCTGTAGAACAAACAGTAGTGGTCATGAACACCAGGTAACTACTTGGAGGATTATGGAGAATTGGAAAACATGACTATTTTACAGTGAACGGCTAATGTTGTGCTTCAGCTTCTTTGCCTCAATAGTGATGTTTTCTTCACTGCCTGCAGTCCTTCGAGTGCAATGCATACCTCACGTGAGTGGCCTCTAAAGGCACTTAAAAGTAAGGATCCTAAACTGCATTTCTAGTGCATTCCAGCTCATGGTCATTCATTCCAATTAGCAGTTGGGATTGTCTGTGCAGATAAAAACAGAAATGGTTGCTGTCTTCTACAGTCATGTGACCTCTTCAAACCCAAAAGACAGCTCTTAAAAGTTGAACAAGAAGTTGTTCTTCTTGAATGGGAGGAGATAAGTGGATCTAAAACTGCTCATGTGGGACTGCTAGTAACTAGCTATTGTTCTGTTGAAATGTGTCACTTTTTGTCCTTGGCCTTAAAACTATAACATTAACTGAAGTTAATGTTTCAGTTCAGTAAAATAGAATTAGTGATAGTCTTGTTCACTCTGCCTTCCTGATTCCCACTTTTCTCAGGAGAAACCTGTTGCTCAGGATTTAATCCTGAGAATAGTTTTGATGAATCAGAGTTGAGTGAGGTGGACTGAATAGATTATGGTGGGGCTAGCAAAGGTCCAGCCATGCAATCAAAATGTGGGAGTGATGACATGGGGAAACTTGCACTACCCAAGCTGCTGAATACAGTAATGTGAATGGGTACAAAGGAAATGTGAGAAGCCTGGAAATACACTGATATAGGGAGGGAGAAAACCTCCAGAGCTATACTAGTCAGATGAAACTCTTGGATATCCTTTTTTAATCCTTGTTCATAGATGTTCATAGGTTGTTCTGCCACAGTATCCAGGGAAGACCTTCAAACTCATCCTTTCCAAGTGATGTCAAGAACGAATTGTATAAAAGAAATGCTTGATCTCTCTCTTCTAAAGAAGTCTGCCTGAATTTTTGTACATCTTTTCAGTCCAATGAATGGTTACAACCTTTCAGCTTAATAATAAAAAAATAGCCTCTCCTTAAGGTCAGGTTCTGGAGTGAACCAGGGTGATGTTGTCAGTTTATTAAGGAGAGTGGCATTTGGAATACTCTTAACGGTGAGCAGCTGGCAATCTCTGTGGCTCTTCCGCTAAAAGCACACTTCACAACAGTTATCTGCAGTGTATTTTCCTTGAAATGCTTTGCTGTTCCTTGATTAGGAAGTGCTTATGACTTACTGTGCTGTGTGGGTGTAGCTAGAGCACAGCTACTTGCTGGCTAATCAACATTTTCCTGCTTTTTTTTGCATTATGAAACAAATCTTGCTCAAGCTAAATGTAGCCACCCTTAAAACCTGCAGCATTACTGCTGCATCTCAGTAAAATATCCTTGGAAATAGTACAAGAATGCAGACCTGTGCTTGTTTTCTTCTGTCCTTCCTTCCACCCCACAAATTCTAGGGTAGGGAAAAGATTGTGTGAACATATGGATTGAAAGTGACCTGGAATTTATGTATTTTCCACTCTTCTGTGGGAAGCAGGATGTAATATTCTATGAAGTTGTCTACCTTACATGTAATATTGTCTGATTTGGAGAAGGTGAGTGGAATGTGTGAGGACTTCAGATAGCCATGTTCATTGTGGGGCCTCCTGCCAATGAGCAAACAATTGGTACTGCAGTTGCGTACTTTTCAGTCCAGTAGCAGTAAGCTGCTGTTGTTCATATTAAGCTATCAGCTGTCTTCTCCTTTTTTCATGTAGATCTTACGCTAAATTTATATAAGATGAGTCAAGAAGAGAAACATGCGGCTGTGCTGGAGTTCTCACCTGCCTGACACTCTATGTAGAGTTCCTGGAAGCAGAAGTGGCCACTTGTGAATAGCTGTGGCTGGTTCTGGTATATGCTGTTTCTGGTGGCAGTTTTCTCCCTCGGCATGAGCCAAGGTGCTGGTAAGACTAAGAAAGTCAGGCTCACATTATACGTCACTAGGATTGTTCATCAGTTTAGTGCTTCTGCTGTGCTCTTGGTGCCTTCTTGTACATAGTGTGTATGGCATTTGAAAACCCTATTCTCTGTGAAAAAAATGAATGTATTGAATAACCAGCAGAGTTAAGAATAGTGTTTGTTTTGTTCAACTTCAGTTGATTGTTTCTAGTTATGATTCTGCTAAACAGGCAGGCTTGTCTTTTAGGGTAGGTATTTGATGAAAGTCAAGTTGACTGTAGATGTTAAGCTAGAATTAATGGAAGATGGCTAACTTGAGTGGTGTCACTGAACTGTTGTCCAGTTATTTTATCCTTCAGCTTTTTGAAGCAGTGTCTTGAAACATCTCATTGTGGCATCCGTCAAGATGGAGGATGATGGGTAGGAAGCAAAGCCACTGTCAACAGTTAACTAAAGTTGGTGGTACTTGGTAGCTACAGCACTGCAAAGGTTGTTGATAGAAGAACACAGGTGTACTCAATAATCTAACCGGTGTGCCAGGCAAGAAAAGATTAAACAGATGGATGCGGGTGTGGAATTATTTCAATATTATACAGCTGTAAAACTTACTGCTTTCATGAGATGGTGGTGGAAGGTCTGCTTGATGAAGAATTCCATAGGGAAGATTTGATGTGTGGAGGGAAAAAAATCCCAGAAAGCCAAAACAGTGATGATGAACTTGCACAGTGGATCAAACAGCAATTGCTATTCAAGGCAATTTCCTTCTGCTTCAATTCATCCTCAAGTGTGTTTTTCTTTCCTTTTTATAGCTTGCATACAGCTGTTCCTTAACATTGAAGAATTCAGTTCTGAAGCCTCTGTAGAGGCATGACACATCTTGTCTGTCTCCAGTTGATAAGGAAACTGTCACAAACAGCCTTGAGGAGGTGACTGTGCAGTAGAAATGTCAGAACAGAATTGGGGTGATACACCAATTTGATATATTAGGAGTTGTATCTTTATAAAAAAATTTTGAAGCATAAAGCTTTAGCTCTTCTATTTTCTTAAGTCTGTTAATTCACTGAGTGCATTGACTTACTGAGAAGGTAAGGGTAGAGTTGGCAGGACTCTTCTGAAAGAAACGTTGTCTTGACACAGGTCTTGCTTTTACTTACCTGTTTATGCTGGTAACAGTGTCAGGGCTATAAGCTTGGGGAAAAAATGGTGCTTATTAGACAAAATGGGCTATTCCCCTGAGCATAGATGGAATGCTTTAATGTATTCTTGAGAACACTGTTGTCCTGAGCCATGTTCTAGAGTGTATTTATCTGATTAAACTGGAGAATGGAATTGCATGGTAAGTGGAGGACTTTACAGAGTTGTAATCTCATGAGGGTGTAATAAGCAGCATTGAGCTAATATTTTAAAAGTTGAATATTACTTTGCCAAGTAATTCTTCTGGAGTCTCACATGTGTGAATTCTTTCTCCATTTGTGTGGCTAATTGAGTAACACAAGTGTATCCTTTGCTTTATTGTTGGTACTTCCTCGGGATGCCTTAAAGGTATCAGTTCATCTACAGGGTGGTGGTATGCCATCTTAGTGTTCCCCAACATTTGCGTAGATTATAACACAGTGATAGTTTGAAACTTTACTAATAGCATGACCTTGGGCTGGGAATTTAGGCTTTGGGTACTCCTTAAGTCTCTCTTCCCCCTCTTTCTCATTGCCTTCTCTTGCCTGTTAAGCATTGTTGCTGTTGACGCAATTGTGGAAGGTAAAAGTTGATGTGTAGATTTACCATAATGAATTTCTGTACCTGCAAGTACATTTGAATGTTAATGAAATGTAATAGGAACGAACTCTATGTGCCATTTTAGGTAGAATAATCGGGTGACTCCATGATGGATCCATAAGCTTCCACCACTTACGGATAGTGGAAACTTCTCAGTAACTCTTTCTCCAGTTGTGGGAAAACAGAAGGACACAAACTTAATGTATTCTGCTTCTTTTCAATGTTGTTTTAATGACTAGAGATGATGCTAGTGGTTAACAGCCCTCTATTGCAGACTTTAGCTTTTTTAGTCCATTAAAAACTATCAAAGGTAAATTAATCAGTTAATCAGTTATATTAATGACTGAAATTGTTTAGAATTGCAGAAGTTGGCAGGCACCTTGGGAGATTTTCTGGTGCATCCCCCAGTTTAAAGCAGGGTCAGCGTAGAGCAGGCTGCACAGAACAATGCTCAGTTGGGTTTTGGCTATCTCCTGCTCTGCCCAGAGAGTGTCTGCATTCTTTATGGGCAAGCTCTTCAGTGGTTGTCCATGTTTACTGTGGGAATAAGTTTTCACATGTTTAATCATAATACGTTGTCCCGACATTGGGTACCTCTGAGAAGAGTCTGGCTTGGTCATCTTTACTCCCCTCCGTCTGGTATTTGTACTGGTCTTACCAGCAGAGATCCAGGTGAGGAAGGCACCTTCTCTAGACTGCCTCAGCCTCTTCCATGTCCATTGTCACGAAGTTCCCTACCCTGTTCAGCAGCAGGCCCACATTTTCTGTGGTCTTCCTTTTGCCGTTCTTTTTCCAAATGTCTTAAGTTGACCGAAGTCTGTAGCAATGCTGGTAAGTTGAATTGACTTCTACAGTTTTAAATTACACATTGTGTAATCAGCCAGCCTGCTAGCACTTTAAAAAAAAAAAATGCTTAGAATGCTTTTTCCTCCGTCTATATTAAGATAGAAGTGCTTGATTTTTTTAAGAGCTTGTTTTCACTGGCTGTTTTTAGTTCTGCTCTTTGCACTTCTTACCGTCATCAACAAAAAGAGCTATGAAGTAAAGATCTGCAAACTGATTTTTTTTCTGACTTACTGAGAAGTTACCATTCTTTCCAACTTACCTAAGAGCAGTTAATGTCCTTGTGTTTAAAGATGCAACTTGGGCAATATTTCAGAATCCTGTGTTACACCATGGGTATTTACTCTTTTTTGTTTCCTCTGCAGTCTGTTAGGCTATAGTTGGAGACTTGCTATGGTATAGAGTGCATGGTTGACTGTTCTTTTTGAAATTACTGGGTTTTTTTGTAATCTACTTTTCATATGGTGAGTTGCATGAGCAGGAAGCAATAGTTCCTGGAGATGCGGTTTTAGGAAAGCTCTGGATGTACAATACTGACTAAGTTCTTGTTTTCAGGACTTGGCTAAAAGAATGTGTCTGGTAGGAAGATGAAGGTCTTCTTGGCCTTGTTGGAATGCCAATGACAATCAAGTATGTCAAGAGTTTGTTCTTCATCTCTAACCTTTAGGGGAGGAACCTTGCACTGTCTAAGCAATAGTTTACATAGATGTTAGTTACATGAGGAAAAACATCAACTCTAGTGTTGCAGAAGAGGAGTAAAGTGCATTAATTATCATCATCAGCATCTAATAAACCAGTGAAGACTGAAGGCAATCGATGGCTGAGTAAGTGTATGCTAAGCTCATTGTCCTTGAGTGTGTGGAGGCTATTGCTATCTCAAGATAGACCTTTACCACAGCTGTCTCCATATCATTTCTGCAACCTTTTGGGTTTTGCAGGTAGGAAGTCTTTCATCTGCATAGTACTTTATGGGCTTGTTAGAGGAACTCTTGTTTCCTCTGTGCTAGGCTTTACTGCTAACAAGTAATCCTAAGAGTAATCCTAAGAGTTCTAATCTGCATGCAGGACCGCTTGGATTCTAGTGGAACCTGAAATTATAGTAGGCACTTCGTATTTAGAAAGATGGCTATTTCTTTTAGTAAGTTTGTGTTGTGGTTGAGAGCTAATGGAAGAAATCCTAGTCTGTAACATTCCTAGGAAAATTTTACTTGCATGCTGGCATTTACCTCTTCTGTCTTTGGTGTTTGCTCTTCGTGTTGCTTGTTGTGCATCAAAGGTGCTACATGTTAGCTTTCTGTCTGAACTGGTGTACCAACAAAAAACACAGATAATGTTAAAGGTAACAATTTTCTTGTTACAGAAATAGCTAAATGTCTTACTTTTCTGAGCCAGTTCTCTAGCATGACTCTCATATTTTTGACAAACTTGAGCATTTCCTCGTCTTAATTTGCCTGATTTCTAAATAAAGGACAAAAATACTAATGGTGGAACTGAAAATAAACTGTCATAAGTCTTTGAGCTCAGCAAGAAGGTTTTGTAGTGCTTTTCAATGTCATTTCTGTAAAACGGCTCTATTCTGACAAGTTTAGCCATTGACAAGATCTGTGGGAGAAAATGTTCTAGCATACCAAAGGCTGATGGATGATGGTTAGAAGTATCTCTGGAAAGAATTTATGGAAAATACCATAGATTTTGGACTAGTTTTCTGTGAGAGAGAAAAATCCCAAGAGTTAAAAACCCCTTTTATTATCTCTGTCCTTAGTGGACTGAAGTTTGAACTGGAGCTACTGTTTGTGTGGTTTGAGTAAGACTGAAGTACCTTGGACAGGAACTCTTCTGTTGGCTGACTCAGTGGATGTTGGCCAGCTTAGCTTTTGTGGCACAAATAGGAACTCCTTTAACAGGTTTTGACTCAAATTGTTTCTTCTGAGTAGAAGAAACAGCAGATGTCTGGCATCTATTTATGTAGTAGAAGATGGTCATGAAAAGGTAGAAGACAGGCAGAACCTGTGTAGGGTAGTCTTTCTGAGTAAGTCTAGTAGACGTATAGCTTCAGAGCAGTAAGTGTACTTGGCAGGTTCATTAAGTTCCCTGGCTTATCAGAAAAACAGGCCTAGTGAGCACATGCAGGCTTGCATGGCTCTTAAGTCTTAAACTCACAGAAGAACTGGCCATCTGTTTTAGGTTGTGTATAACTGTCAGTGTTTAAATAACTTCATTCTGTGCCAAAACTTTGTGTCCTGTGTACCAGTTGAGCTGAGCTGGTGCAAAGAATAGAAAATAGAATTAAAAGTGCTTTGGCAACCTGTACAAAAATGAAGTGTGTTATGAGCTAAGGAAAAGTTACTATTTTGTGCCTCATGCCCATTAACACTTCCAATAAGCTTGAATCATTCATTATGTGAGATTTCGTGGTTGTGAGACTGTGTTTCCCTGTATGACAGATTGTGCTGAGGAGGAAGGTAAAGGTTTAACTCGCTGAGTTAATGGATTGAAAGAAATTCAGTATAAACAAATTTGAATGGCAGTGGAACACTTGATGCATGAAAATTACTCAAACTGATTTGATAAAAGGGGTTGGGTAGGGTGGTAATTTGGGAAAAGTAAGGGTGATGTAGCATGTTGACACAGCCTGGCACAGTTTTTTTTTTTTTTTTTTTCCTGAGGTCAAGTTTCTCTTCAGAAGCCAGGTGGTATGGTGCACAGTGTTCTGAGTAAGTATCTGGTGTGTCAGAACTTTATACTGAATGCACAGAATTTCTGAAGAGAAGCAGGTAGTCTGGAAATACTTGTCTTAAAAGCTGGAATAAAGATGGGTCTGGACTTCCTTATTTTTTAACTCCAGTTGTCTCCTGATGAAAGCAACTATTTTTAAACTGGGATTTTTTTTCCCCAGTGAATATAAAGGGAAACTTCTAGAAGTCTCTTATCTGACAGTTTATCGGCTAGAATTGGGTGAGATTGTTGGTACTCATATATGAACGAGTAAAGGAAACATACTTGAAGAAACAGCTTGTCTATTGCAGTGTTTATTGTGCCATAGGTTTATTGGAGCAGTGCCAGGAAGCAAATGGTTTGCCTTAGATTTGAGACATAAACTGATGATGCTCGTAATTANCCAGTGATGTGATTGTCATCCTGGGAGCTTGATATAGTTTTGTATATATTTAATGATTTTCTTATTATGATGATATTTTCTTTTTATTACTTTATTATTAAAATTTCATTAAAGTAGTTTAGCTTCTTTTCAACTCATAAGTTTCGCATTCTTCTCTCACTTGGGAGACAAGTTAAAGAGCATCTGTCATTTGTTTTAGTGGTCAGCCCAGCCCAAACAATGACACTTTCGATGCCTACATGTGGTTACTGCTTATCGCTGTCAAATTCGGGATTTCCCATTTTCCTGAAAACACTATACAGTTTGGACTTCTGAAACTTCAGATGTAAAAAAACTTGCCTTTTGAGTGTGTTTGAAGTTGCAGGTGGAACTTCAGGGATTGTTGGCATGAAAAAGCAGAAAAGAGAACTGCAAGGTTGTTGGGTGTTTCACCTGATCGTGCTCTGGATAATTAACCCCAGGGTTATGGGGGTTTTCTGTCTTCGTGGTTTTTATCTCTTTGTGTATTTAAACTGCTCATAAAGATGCAAGGAGTCATTGCCAAACTCTTGAGACTTAGCGCAGTGCGCTAGGTACAGATGGATCTCTTGTGTGGCATCCGTGAAAGTGCTTTTGCAGCATCCCAGAAGTGGGAGAAATGAGATTTTGGATGAATGTCCTGCCGAATTCGAACATAATCTCCTGGGTCATGGTATCTAGCATTTGCATCATTAACAACTGAAATCAGATATCTCTGTAATTCTGCCCATCTTTCAAGGAAACGCTTTGCAAATATATTGTGGGGATTGCTGTTTTCTGGGTTCAGGTCTTCTGGATTTTTGGTTCCTTGTCAAGCCACTGAAATGGGAAATACTCCAGCTGTCATGACAGAGGAAGGCTTCAAATGACTTTTGCTCACAGTGGAAAGTTAGAAAAGTACTTGGCACTTAGAAACAGGAAGTTTGATTAAGTTAATAACTCTTCAAAACTTGACCAAAGTGTTCTGATTACAAAATTTTTGGGGAGTGAAAGCGGAGTGTTGAGTCTGTTGCATCGTGTTCTTACAATGGTTTAGATTTTACTACACTACTAAGTTAGCAGCCAGTGGTATCTCACATGTATAGGGTTTCACATCCATTGATATACTTCCAGCTTTTTTCACTCTTGCTCAATTCTTGAGGTAGATTTCTGTGTTTAGTTATTAGGAATGAAACAAATTTAACTATTTAAGAAAGCCTCTGCCTGGCTTATGCATAGAGGTGTACGCTCTGAACTTGGGAGAACAGTTGAAGGAGAGAGCCCCATGAAGGGTGAAGAAGACAATGAAGGGACTGGGACATCTCTCCTGTGAGGAAGGGCTGACAGAACTGGGACTGCTCAGCCTAGAGAAGAGAAGGCTCGGGGGATCTCATTTGTGTATATAAGTAAGTGCAGGGAGCGTGCATAGAGGATGGAGCCAGGCTCTTTCCAGTGGTGCCCGTGACAATACCAGAGGCAATGAGCATAAACTGAAACAGGAGGCTCTGAACTTCAGGAAACAGTCTTTATTGTGAGGGTGACTGAACATTGACACAGGCAGCCCAGAAAGGCAGTGGAGTGTCCCACATTGGAGATGCTCAAAAGCTGGCTGGAGGTGGTCCTGGGCAACTGGTTCTAGGTGCCCCTGTTTGAGCAGGGGAGTTGGACCAGATGATCTCCAGAGGTCACTTCCAACCTCAAACACTGATTCTGTGATTTAGTTGGTCAGGTATTCTAAGAATAGTGTATATGGTCTTTTATTGAGCTGAATTTCAACTTTGGAAAACTTTTGGGAAACAGAAGATGTTACTGGGACTTGAAACATGGCAGGGTCTGCAAAATCAGTCTTTGAGGTGAAAGATCTCTTGTCTGTGTTCTGCGTGTAGATTCTGAGATCTTCTCTAGTAATTCAAATTCAGTTAATGAGTTTGTGTTTGGGTTTTTTTGTTGTTGAATTCTGCTTTGTGCAGGTGACTGTACGTTTGATAGATGCTGGGATTAAGCACTGATGTACCTTACTAGGACTTTAGTCTTTTTTTCATTTAGTAGCTAAGACAAAGTTTATGTACTAAGTTTAGCAAGCCACCCACAGCCCTCTAGCCTAGGGAAAGTACAGTGTGGACAGTCTGGGTTTCCAGGCAGGATGGAGGCATACTTTTTCTAGGAGCAGTGATTTCATTGACCATTCAGTAACGCTAACTGTCTTGGGATGGATAGTGTGTGTCTAAAAGCTGTTGAGACACACCTGACTATAGCAGGCTGTAAGGATTGATAACTTGTCACATTTTTTAAAGGGGTAAATGAAACATTCAAATATGCAAGGCTTGGAGATGAAGATTCTGTGTAACAGAGCACCCCCAGCATCCTAGAGTTCACCTGATGACAATTTTGTTCATTTCCTACTGTCATCATCACTTAACTTGTACTGATATGGTTTAACATTTTATGTCAGTTTTGACTTGGAATATCCTCCTCTTTTTCTCAAAGCTGCTTCTTTTAAATATTAGTAGTAAAAGCTAAGGTGTTGAGCCTTCAGGTTTTTTTCAGCTTTCAGGAGCACCTGGTTTTAGCTAGAAAAACTTGACTAATACACTTTTTCTGTTTTGCAGTCTTGTTTAGCACCAGTGTTTGGGGGACACAGCTTGGTGGGGTGAAGGAGTTTGCTTCATAGAGGTGGTAGTAAGAGCATTTCCCTCCATAATGCACTCCCAAGATCCCATGATTATGTGCTGTTGAATCACTGAGTCACATTTTGCTGAAAACCGGAGGAACAAGCAGTCCCAGGAGCAGATTGCTCCCTGAGGTGAACAGAATCTGCTAGGTCATCTTACACTGGTGCAGTTTATTGTGGATCAGGTAATGCAGTTGTGATAGGCTTGCAAAACAGTTGATGCCACTTTTCTCTACTTGCTTGTCAAGTGGGCTCTCTCAGCCAGCTGAATCACATCTACCACTTACTCCTTTGTGAGGTCTGTTGAAAGATTCCTGTTGCTGCTTTTCTGCCACCTGTCTCAATAAATGCAAAAATGCACCCCCAGAGTCATACCTCTTAGTGCTTCAGGGAAGAGCCTTGCTAATAATGTTAGTCTGTGTAGCTAATCCACTTACTGTAGTGGATTCTATAGAGAAATACAACAATCTGTACTTTGCATAAGCAAATTAGAATGTAACAGACTGGTGTGACAGTTGGGAGACTGCACTGCTTACTGTTTTTTAAAGTGCTGGAACTAAGGACAGTTTTTGGGTTTTGTGGTTTTTTTTTCCCCTACTATTTTATATTCGTTTCTGGTTTACTGTTTAAAGACTGTTTCCCATCCAACACTGTTTCTGTTGGTTTTTGGGAGCCTGTGGGGGGGTGGTGAGGGGAGAAATACTTGCTACCTCAGTTGCAAGTCGTCTATGAGGAAGTGCTTCACTGAATAGATAGTGCTCACAAATTACCTTTTGAAACTCTGGATGAATAGAACATAAGATGTGCTCAGTGCTGTGTGAAAAATCAAAAGGGAAGAGAAATTCAAGAGCAATTCTGGGGGAAACAATTGTCCTAATTTTAGGCTGCAGTGCTTGAGCATACTGACATACTTCTGAAATACCTGTTAGTGTCTCTTCAGCTGGAAGACTGTTTAAAGGCACTGCTGCTATGTGTAACAGCTTGGCATGTGGTTGACCTACCTCTCTTCCTTGAGGTTTACCTGATTTCCTTAATGAAGAGTTTATTTAAGGATGCTGACTGAATTTTGTATTTTCTTTGGCTAATGAAGTAGAAACCTCAAAGCTCTCTAGCACAAAAAAAAAGTAGTTTATTGTTAAACATCCTGGAACAAAATGCTTTTTATCCCTCCCTCATTCTGTCTCCTCAGTGGGTTTGTGAACCTTTCCATGTGTTAAATGGTGCTGCAAAACAAGGAGTGCAGCTGTCAAGAGTAAATTGGTTTCTTGTATTCAGTGTAAGTGGCACTTTTCTGTTACCAGAGATGGGAGACTTAAACTTAATTTTTCCATATAGGCAAAGCTTTTTGAAGTACCTGTTGTGGATCAGGCTTTGTCAAAGCTGAAAACACTGACTAGCTTCTGAAGCTTCTCCTGCACCACATCCCTCCCTTCCCTCTCCCCTTTCTGAAGCAGAAGATGAAAGAAGACGAAGTAAATGCATTTAACTTAATCTTGAATACTTAGGTTACTTAGTATGTTTTTAGATTTATGTATTTTATGTACTATTCTGTTTGGGACTGGATAACTTGCAGTCAAGTGACTCAGTCAGGAGATACTCTGGAGACCAGAAGTGTTTTGTAAGACTGGAAAAACACTTGTAAAATTTTGGAGGAGGATATGGTAAACTTCCTGACACAACCCTGGTCTTAAATAATGACATCATAAAAACATACTAGTGTATCAAAGGCCGGTTGATGACTCCCAGTTATTACCAGTAAACTACTCAAGCTCAGGTTTGAGAAGTTCTTGGCGGAGAGAACTGACAATATTCCAAAGGCTTGAGTTTAGTAATCTGTCACTGAGGCTTTGTGTGGGCTGTACACTTCTGTTCATTTTAAATAAAACTTTTACATAGTTCTCTGTGGGAATCCCTAAAGGATTTTTTGTGTGTGTGTGTGTAGAACTAATGCATGGATCCGTTCTTAAGACTATTTGTCCAAGTTGCATTGAGACCTGATATTTTTAGATCACCCGTAGTTTCATTTTGGAAATATGAGCTTGAAAATCCTGCAGGCAGCTTGGGTGGTTCACCTGATTTCAGTGTTGCTGATCACAAACTCCTATGTTGAAGTTTGTGTATGAGTTATCTTTACAAGAAGGACTTACCTTTTTCTATGTTTAAAGCAGGTGAGTACTTGAGGGATTGAGAAATGCAGACATTCTCTGCCAGTGACCATCTGAACATATCAGGTAGCATGTGCTGTCTGATACCCCCCCTTGATAATTTATCCAAGAGGTTACAAATGGGGGGGTGATGTTGTCTGTGTTGTTTTTACAACCTTAGCTACAGTACAGAGATCATTCAGTAGCTAATACTGAGTATAGCCAACTGTGAAGGATGCTGGAAACTTGGAGAGTGTTCAGCCACTGAGCTCTAAGCCTTGTTGCTTTTATTGTACTAATAAGCTTTTCTTTGTGGTTCATTAGATGCAGCTGCAGTGAATTAGAACCAGCTTAAATATAACTCAGCTGATCTACTTTGAATGCTCTAGGTATTTTTGTCAAAAGTTAGAGGTTTGCTTTCCTTTTGAGGTCCTTACTAGAAAGAATGTTTATTTGTGGAAGCTAAATACAATTTGAAGGGGACACAGTTTTTGAGTTCGAGCGATGTTAGTTCTAAAAATCATCCCAACTTGCCTTTTCTTTATTCAAAAGATAAAAAAATCAGCTGAGGAGCCGGTAGTTTGGAGACACCCATGTGATTTCTCTAACCTCTGATACTTAACAGTCTAAAAATAGTTACCATATGGGATGTCTTTATTGTGAGGACAGTCTCTGCTACTCAAGAACCTCTCTCTGTTTAAGTACTTTCTGTGCCTAAACATTTTTAGCTATTTCTTCAGCTAGATGAAGTCGTCATGTGGCTTTGTATGAGAGCTGCTGTCATTGTCCGCAGATCTAGGAGGAAAGGGAGTTATTTTCTCTGAATTTAGTAGAGGTGGATATGGCAGCATTCTGTGTTTGATCTTTTTTCCTACTCGATGTGTTTTAGATCTCAGTTAAAAAACAAAATGTAAAAATCTTTGATCTTACACCAGTGAAAAATGCAACAAATTTTAATCGTAACACCTGACTTGTGTCTGTTTCAAGCCTGTTACAGTTGTTCAACCTTCTAGCAACCTACTGAGAATTTGTAGCTTCTATGGAGGTTATTCAGAGATGTGCCTGACAGACCCTACTTCAGTAGTTGTTCATGCTGCTGTAGGGAGTTCACAAACTGCTGGGAGAAGTAAGGAAACATTTGATACTTGGCCTATGCTGAGTCCATTTTCCAGTAAGCTGTTGTATGCAAACAGAATAATCCTTACAGAGCAGTTTCATGTCCTTTAAAGATGCACAGTAAGGAAAGCAAATTCTAAACTTGTACACACTTGTGTGGCACAGGTTATAATTATGTATGTAATATAGCTGGTATTTTTCTGCTGGTAGTTTCTGGTAAGTGTGGGATGTAAGTTACCAATAGTGTCTTTTTTGCAAATTTGAAGTAATAAGTGTGCTACAAGCTCTCTTCATCATCAGTCAAATGGTGCTTGGTGGCAGGTCCTCAGTGTCAGGATGCTGCTCTTCGTGTTTTACTTGTGCGGTATCCTGATCTCACCCTCCTTTTGCCCCTGTCTCTTCTGATAGCATGGACTTTCTCTGAAGTGAC
This sequence comes from Burhinus bistriatus, assembly GCA_013397275.1. Classification (NCBI taxonomy): domain Eukaryota; kingdom Metazoa; phylum Chordata; class Aves; order Charadriiformes; family Burhinidae; genus Burhinus; species Burhinus bistriatus. Next base: position 157,629 of record VYXH01009749.1, on the reverse strand, counting down.
TTGCAGGTATGTGACTTTAACTCTGTGACTCTAACTTTTCCAGCCTTCCCATGCACCGGCTTTTTAAAAGTCTTTGCAATATCAGGCTCCAGAACTTTGGTATGGTTAAATGAACTTCTGCAGTCATGAGTGAAACCAAAGTTCTTCTGATAATGTTCTTCTATAAATTAACAAGTTTACTGCAGATGCAGCTACTACTAGCCCTAGGCAACTAGTCCTGATGTGTTCTCTGCCTAGAGTAAAAGAGCTGTAAAGCTTTTGCATTGCCCACTATGCATAGGCTGAGCACTTGCAGATCTGTCAGCTGAGGCACTGTCTTGTAGAAGTGATTTGCAGGTAAATTGTACTGACCGTGCATTTTCTAGAGTATTTATGCAGGATTTGCAGTAAGAAAGGTGTAAATTCCTTTTTCCTTACTGCTTTTGCTAGGAAGCATACTTGAACCTGTTTTTATACTGCTTTCCCTGAAAACTGTACGAAGCAATGAATAAACTTCTGAAGGTTAAAAGTTGAGCATTGACTGAAAGGTCCCCTTAGTGTAGAATGGTGTAACATGCCTGCAGAGTGAAACATATGCTTTTTGACTTCCGAGTCCATTTAAAAATAGCCTAACATCTTGTTCTTCTATATTGTACCTATGTAATGGGACAATGAAATACAGTTTTGATCTTTCAGGCAGAGATGTGTGGGTCATTGATGTCAGGGCTTCAGGATTTAGAGGTGCTGGTCTGTGTAGTAGGAAACAGGTAGAAGAATGTTCCAGTACATTTTTACTACTTTTTGGTAGCAGGAGAGGAGATAGAATGATGACACTACTTCTAGGAAAATATAATGTCTTTAAGTAGTAACCTCCAGTGCAAAAAAGGAAAAATCCCTGCTTTCTGGCTGTGAGACAATATAGTGCTTTCCATAACTGACTCTTTTCAAATTTTGGCTATTGTAACTATGAGTTCATTTGCAGAACTGAGTGATTGATTGTCTTATGCCTATGTCCTTAGTTATACTGTTCTTTTAAATACCCACATTTAAAATGTGGGCACCAGAGCTTAAATGAACAGCCTGTCCAAATAAATAGTGTGGAGTAAATAGTTTTCTTCCTGATAGACTTTCTTCTAGTGCTAGATAGTGCTGACACCTAATGAAACAGACTTTTTCAAACTCAGAGTTGCTACTATTGTAATTTACTGAAGAATCTGTTCCAATGTAATCTGGATGGCACTTCTTTGAAAATAGGATTTACAGAAGTTGAACTCCTACAGACTACTTAAGTAGTGTAACTTCTACCTTTTTAACTGTTTGGGTCTCCTCTGTATGTTTAGTGGGAATGCATGATCATATAGGACAGTGAGAACCCATACCTGATACCAGCAAGGACTTTAATACTGGCAATGGCAGTTTGTTCAGACTTCTCCATAGCACCGACGCTTTCTGACCTGTTGTCAGCATGTCTCCAGTGCTTACTTCTGGTGTTTTTTCTACTGTAGTAAAACACGTTCTTTACTTGATGCTGGTAAAGTGTGTGTATGAGTACCCTGTACTTCAGGAGATTCTGTTTAAACCACTGTTACACTTTTTGAGAGAGAAAAGTGCCAGGAGGGAAGATGCATACTGCTTCTGAACAGTCTATTAATTTATTAATACCTTTTCTTCACAAGACATTCCCTTCCCTCCCTTCCCTCCCCAAGCATAATGTTCACCTCGTGAATGTGGACTTGTTGCTGTTTTGGAAGTAATTCATTATGAAACAAAGACAAAAACTTCCGAACAGATTCTTCTCTCCATGTCAGAGGGATGTCACAGCGTGAAATTCACCATCTGGTTTATTTTGAGGTATTCTTTAGCGCTTAAGAGGTCAGCCTTTGGGTGCCATGGCAAATAACGTGATTTGTTAGGTCTGCTATACAGGGTGCTAGAGATAAGCAAGGTCTTAGCTTCCTGATTTCAAAGTTTAATGCTGGGTGAAAGTAGCTGCCCCTCTCCCATGCCTCAGAGTTGGTGTGTTGCTGTAGTGAATGGTAATAAAAATATGCAGGTTAGCCCATATTGGAAGCAAGGGTGTCTTAAGTACGCTATCATCAGCATCATATTTTCCACCTGTTGATGTTCTCAAATTTTCAGTTGCTGCTGTATGACTTCTCTGCCCAGGTTCTTTTTTGTCCTGTTGTGTGTGTTACAAGGAAGTTTTTGCAGTGTAGGGACCTTCATAGTGCTTGATGTGCATTGATACAGGGCAGGGAAATACAAGTTTACTCAGAGCTGTGTGCTCTTGGACTGACTTTGTTCTTGCTATCATGCTGTCTTGAGACTTCTCACCAACTGTTGTTGTAAACAATTCTCTTGATTTTCCTTTGATATTAAAGTTTGAAGATGTGCTCAGGAGAATAAAATAAATTGGGAAAGATATGATTCTGAGTATTTGTGAGCTCTGCTGCAGTGTTCTACTTCTGTGACTACCGTTTCTCTTGCTATTGAATTAGGCATATAATTAGTTTTACTATGAAATGGGGTATTACTTCAATTTTTTTATGCTATGATAAATCTCCTAATACAGTGAAGTCAGTTTTTCAGAACTAATTTGAAAGAAAATTACCTAATCTAGAATTTGCTGTTACAAGGTCTAGATTTTATTAATACGTATACGCAATGTTTAGTGGGTTGAAGTTTTAATAGGTTTGGATATAACACCTAGCATAGGATAATACATAAATAATATGGCATAAGTATCAAATAAAAATATGTAGGTTGACAAGCATGTAAGAAACAAGGGTATCTTAGATCAATTTAGTGATACTTAGTTTAATGGAAATTGGAGTACTGGAAAACATTGGAGGTAGGAGACAAATTAGATACGGCTTTCCACAAACAAAAGGTTAGGAGAAGGAGCTAGAGTGTGTGGAAGCCAAATGGCTCCAGAAACTCTGTATTTTTTGGACAGAATGATAGGAAAATATGATTAGCAGTATTAACTATGATGGATCCAATTCTCAGAGATTTAACAAAGGGTTCTGGCATCTTGGCAATGTGTTTCTCTGTTCTTCAATTTATGTTTGTGCAGGGATTCCTGTCTGTAGAGGTCAGAAACCTTGAGTAAGATTTCTGTGCTGACTGAAATCAAGAGCAAGATTATTTTAAAATAGGAAAAGTTCTTAAGTATCCATCTCTCTGCATTTTTAGTTGGATTATACAAAAACGATTTCTGCATGTAAGTTATCTCAGTACAGCATATGGGTCTGTCGTGTTATGTCTTTGTTGCATTATTCATTAGTTGTGATATAGCAGGATTAAGAAATGAAGTTCTCTTCATCTGCTACTGGAACTCTACCGCATTCATGGAGCTGCAGTGACTTCCTACCCCTGGTGGGGCAGGTGGGGGGGGAGTCATGGCTGTCTTTAAGCTTGCTATTTTTTCTAAAAGATGTGATTATTAACTTCAGACCATTCAGAATGCTATTAGAAACTGAATAGTCTTTATCTGTAATAGGTGTTCAGAGTAAACTGGCTTTGTCCATGTTTTTTCACATTACTTAATTATGAATTGTCGGACAGGAATGGCTCATTGATGTCTGCAGTCTTTCTGGATGAGCTTTATAATCTTTTTTAAGTAGCAAAGTAATGGAAGCCTCATAAGGCTGTGAGTGAAGTCTGATCTGCTCTTGACTGAACAGGGCAGAAAATGCTAAATGGAAGTGTTTTGGTTTGAGTGGTGTTCCTTTTGCTCTCCCAACCCCTCATGCCCAGCTGTGAAAAGAAATGTGCGGCTCAAGTCAGTTGGTGCCACAAATCCCTATTTTTTGCCTTACATGCTACTTTGAGGCCTTTCACTTATGAGGGAAGGTAGGTATTTAGTATTTGTATAGTGTTAATATCTGTAAGATGTTGATCCAAGGTCATAGAAGCAATTTTGGACAACATCATGTCCTGGGCTGTTCAGGTAGTTTGTTGCCGTATCTACTGCTATGCTGAGTTCATGGCAAACTCCAGTGCCCCTTGCCCTGTCTTGCTAGTTGAGCTCTTGTCTTACTGAAGATCTCTTCTTCCCAAGAAGGTTTAATGGAAGGTTTAATTTTTCCTGTGCAAAAATGAGTTGATTCTACATGTAATGGTGCATGTTTCAGTTTGGTTTGAATACTTATGTTGCACATAAGCTTTGCTTGTCATGAGTTTTAGAACTAAAAGAAGGATGCTGTCTCCAACTTGTAATGTAGCTGTGTGTCAGGCCACTGGTGATCTGGGTCAGTGGAGGTATATGAGTGCGCAGGCTTTGTGTTGCTGTCCCAGCCTGACCTCACTTTGAAAGGACTTATAAAGAAGGGTATGGAAGAAGGGAGAGGCGTGGAGGATGCTGGTTTTTGATTTTCGTCTGCTTGCTTTTTTTCTGTTTTTGTATGGGATTGAGGATTTAAGGGGTGGGGATATCCAGTCATGCAACTTCTTCCTTGCCTACTCTACATTTGAGGTTAAAGTTTACTGTGAGACAACAAAAACTTCCTCCAGGGAGGAAATCGAGGGGATTCATCCTACGGGTTGAAGGGGGAGGGCTGTGACAGAGATGCCAAGTTCTCAAAATCTGGCTCAGCATCTGCTGGTGTGTGCCCCTGGTGGACTGTATGCAGTACTGCCGGGTTTTAGGTGCAACCATCTCTCCAGTTTACCAGGGAGCTGTGAGCATGAGGAGTGTTGCCATGAAAAACCAGCAGAGCAGAAGTGGTCCTCTAATCTTGTTTTCTTCAGCCTGGAAGATGAGTTCCCATCACTGGGCAACTGAGGAAAGTTGGATGCGTGAGGGAGGGACAAAACCATTTAACTGTGTTCTCTTTCAGGGAGAGGAACAGGAGAGTAAATGGAGTAGTGGGTGGCCTTGAAGTTGACACATGGTTTCTTGATCAGGATAAAGCTGTTTTTCTAACTTCTGTTTTTTAAATTGGGGCATCTCTTTGGAGTCAGACTAATGTGCTGTGCCTCCCTTTCCTGGCTATTGGTAGAACATCAGCTTTTGAAATTGCCTGTGGGCAGAGGAATGTAACTGCACTGTGAAAGAGGAAAAAGGTTCACATAGACCAACTGGAATAGAGAGGTAAATGATGAAAAATTGAAGTAGGCATCTTAGCCAGTTCAAGTGGAGCAGGCGCTGTGTCTAAAAGCGCATGTTGACTTTGAAACCCTTCAAGCTATCAAGGTGCGGTATTTGAAGAGTCCTCAAGTTGTCTCCTTTCACCCCATTGAATCTGTTTTCTTCTGTTATTCGCAGTAGGCTCGAGAGGACTGCAGATGTATAAAGCTGAAGGGAAATGTCTGCAGTAAGATTCTGTTACTTCTTGCAGAATACATCTGCATTTTGACAGAATTTTATTGCATTGGGAGACTGCTTTGCTAGAAGACTGGGAGCAAGCACATAAGACTGGGACAGCATGTGCAAATGTTGAAATGAGTAAGACCAAAAACTGTAGTTGGCAAGATTTTGTGAATGGTAGGGTGCAGTTGAAAAGTCTGAGCATATCCTGTCCTTTAAACAACAGTAAACAACTTTAAACAAACAAACTTTAAACAGTAAACAACTTTAAACAAAGTACCAATCAAGTCTGGAATTGTTCACAACTTGTTTGACGTTTGCTATTTGTTTCAGGCCTGAATGGCTGTCCGCATAATTCAGTGATAGTTTTGGTTCATCTCTTGCTGAACATCAGCAATATTGGCTGTGTTCAGACAGGCCCAACTTGACATTTAGGCTTTCAGTTATAACAAAACTAATAATTTCCCCTCAGCTGGCTTTAAACTTCTAAATGAAAGAGGGCGATGAAAAGGAAGAGTATAATTTTGTGCTGAGTTCTTTTCATTCTGTGCATGAGCTAATTAATGCTGCATATGTTGATGCTCTCCTGCTCAGGGAATAAGTTGTTATGTTGGTAGAAGTGGTTATGTGTCTAAATTGACCTGAATAATTAGGAACATAAAAATGGTTTTACTTTATTCGAGTCTCACTTGAACTGATCACTTAACAGAATGCAGGTGTTTGTTTTCTTTACAGAAGACTATTAGAGTTGATATTTCTAATATAGTTTCTAAGATAAATTACCCTGTACACTTCCCTCCCATTACCCCAGCGGACAAGGCAGTTAGTCAGTAATTATAGTCAGCCAGAAGAGCTCCTTCATAATCTCTGGATTACTCCATTGTCAAGCAATGTCCTCACCTTGTTGTTCATGCATTATTTTTTCAGAACTGCTTGCAAATCTTTATGCTGGCTTCTTTCCTAACACACTAGTAGCATTAGTGTGGCATTGTTTAGAGTATCCCGTAGGTTCTTAGGTGTTTTACAGGAATGCCAAGGGTTTCCAAAAGCATTGCATACTGTGTGGAGACATTTTTTTAATCTGTGTAAACATTTTTAGTGTTCCCTATAAGTTTTTACATTCAGTAGGTAACATGCCCTTTCTTCCTTATGTCCTTTTAGTGCAGTCATCAGGACTACCAAGCTTTTTTCCTGATAGCAGAATTCATGTCCATACTGATGGCTGTTTCTTGTTTAGCTGACTGCAGTTGTCCACTTCTCTTCTTATTGCCTACCTGGAATAAGCAGGTCTGTCTAGCTGCCTCTTCATCCTTGCTGAAAGCATCTGTAGATTAACACTTGCGGCACCAATCACAAGGGTGAATTAAAATGCTTTTCCTTACATCTCATAGTGCTTTTTTTTTTTTTTTCATATCCAGCTTCTATCTCTTCCCTCACTTTCTCACCATGCCTTCAAGGCCAACATATAGAAGTGTTAAGTGGTATTACTTGTTTAGTGATTCATAAAAGAGCCAGTGTGAAATGGTTTCCCTTCTAACCTGTCACCTACCTTAGAGAGGCTACGTATTTGGATTTTATTGTTGCATAGGAGTCCTCTGCTTCCTGGTCTTACAGTTGGCTGTGTTTACATTAGTAACTTTGTAAGTTACTTTGAAAATTTTGAGACTACCTTATTATAAGAAACTAGTTCTAAGATTTCTCTGAGGTTTTTTTTTGTCTTTGATCAGTATTGTATGACAAAGTTTTTCCTCATAACTATGCATAAATCAAGAGATACTCTGCTGGTTGGTTCTCTTGGGATGAGTGAGTTTTCTCCTGGAGCACTACTAGTTTGTGCTACAGATTTTTTTTTTTTCAGTAGTGTAATAGAGGGAATGACACAAATGAATGGACATGCAAATGGGGAGGGCTGCTAATGCAGAAATGGTGGTTTATGCTCTTTTAAAATAACAGTGAAAACACAGGCGAAGAAATTAACATTGTTTAGACTGTGCAGACTCACCAAGCACAATGTGTGCTGTTAATTTGTGGACATCACAGTAACTGTCAGATTGCCTCCTTGACAACTATACTTCCTACAAGGAAAATGAAAGAGTGAGTAGTGTTTTGTTCTGACAAGCAGGTTTCTTCTGACTGAAGAAATGACCTCTGGGACTGTATGTGCCTTTATCCATAAAGAAGTTTGGGGTCTTCTAGTAGCCTATGTAGTAGTTCTTGCATACGTTGGCTTCAACAGCCTCTGGTATCTTTTACTGTACAGCTTTTTTGAGAATGCGTGAGTTAATACTGTGCTTTCATGCAGGCTCATAAGATACTTGACTATTGGAAGAAAAAAAACCGAGTCCTTTAAATTAACGCTCTAGTAGAGATAAAAATCAGAAAGGAAGGAAGCATTAAGAATTGCATCTATTCAAAGTAGAAATAACTGCATTTAAATATTTTTTTGGAACTGTTAAATTTTTTTTTTGAGTTCTGTTTTTTTTAAAGCAAAATCCAGCATCTAAGTTATGTCAGGGCTATTGCCTTTCACTGAGCCCTCAAATACTGATGATTTTTTAAGGTGTTTAGCAACACTCCACACAGACAACAAACAGCTTATCCTTGCTAAATGAGCTTCATTACCTGTTGTGGGTCAAAGAAGGTGGTATAAATCCTCTATGAAACACTGAGTATTTAAATTTAAAAAGAGAGTAACTTTTTTACAAGCTCAGACTAAAGTTCTGGTTTAGATCTTCATACCTGGAAGATAAAAAGGACATTGTACTCAGCCATAGGGTTCTCCTTGTTCTGCTATATGATATTATGAAAACAAAATCTGTAACGTGCTTATTCCAATAGCAACATGTGATAACAGTTACGTGCTTCCATTGCATTGTCTGTACTCAATAGGAAAAAGGGCAAATACTGAATTCTGAGGCCGGTTTTGAAAGTCTTCTGGTGTGTAACTCTTCAGGAGGATCTTCAGGAGCATGTTCAGGATCTCTTAGGATTTTATCAAGGGCATTGTATCGGCAGTGACCCTTGAGACTGGAAGCATCTCATGGTGCGGCTTCAGTTGCCTCTGAACAGTGGTAATCTGTTGGAGGAGGCAGATGTGCTTTATATTTGGTGTCTGGCCGCTTAGATTGTGGGTGCTGATTTTTCTGTAATCACCTTTATGTAATAATACCATTTAGAAGTAACATAGCTTAACAAGGGCGGGCATGTGTACAGTGATTTTTGCTGTGGTGCCTATAAATAAGAGTAAATTCTGTGTATAAAACCTATGTGAAACAACTTTTTTCTCAGTGACGGGTGCACACGTATGAATCAAAACAGATGGTAGAAAGGCTTTAGCCAGAAGTACGATGCAGTGAAGGTTTCTCCCTAGCATATGCACCTGACTTGGTAACCGTGTTTGAAGGCTTTTCTGTTTTGTTATTTCACCTTGGTTCTGTCTCAGCACTGCCAAGATCCAGCCTCAGCTTCCATTTTCAGCTGGACATGAGCAGTAGAGTATGTTACATACAAAAATACCTGTTTTGCAGGGAAAAAAACAGGTTTTTGTAGACCACTGTGACTGTTTTGCTGGTCTTCATCTTGCTAGCTCTGCTTTATTTTCTGAAGCTCTCGTATAAAAATCTACTGTTGATGTAATTGAAACTGTTCTATGGCAACTAGAACTAATCGCATAAACCATATAACTTTTTAACCCCTGATGTCTTTGGTTTTTAAAAACAAAAGTCTAGTTGCTTTTCTGCTAGGCAAACCTTACTCATGACTTACTTGAACTGCAGCTAATTAAAAACTGGAATTCAGTTGATGACACAAACAAGGTTTAAGAGTGTTTGGATTTAAAATTCACTGTGCTTGGTGAATTAAAAGTAAGTGTATTGAAAAGTAGGTGGTTCCCATGCACTGTATGTTAACAAAGGGAACCACTCACAGTTTGTTGAACTGAACAACTTTGTCTTCGGTTCTGCTTACTTTCAGGACTGTAAAGAAAGAGCAGATTTCCTTTTTCAACTTCACTTATTTGTTCCCCTCTTAATCTGGATGTATCTTAAGACAAACTTAATTTCTCTAATAGGCATAGAGCCCTGTTTCCTGAACGTACTGATTTCTTAGGTTTTTGAAGGCAACAATTGCTGAGCTGTTTTAATAATCCGAAGTGTAATGCTGTCTTTGAGGCTAACAGCCAAAAACTGTATTACCCTTTTCAATTATACTAGTGATTCTTCAGTAGTTCAGTCCTGTAAAACTTTTTTAGGGGGCTATTCACAGCTCAAATTCTATGTTAATGTGCCATTTTAATTTTAAAGTACAGTGTTTGAGCTGGCAACTGATTTTTAGAAGTGTTTTTTTACTTGGTGTAATTGGCTATATCCCTTTTTTCCAGGTCAGTTGAGTAAATAAAATGGTAAGAACTCTAGTTTTTCAAACTAGATGTAAAAGCATTCTATACAGCTTTGAAAGTAATAAATGGTAAAAAAATTGGTAGAGCAAAACTTTGTTTTGAGACATAATGGTATGATAGTCAGAGAACTGACTTGTATGTTGATGTGAGTACCTTGTGGAACACTTTAGTGAAGATAGATGTGTTATGCAAACTGGAAGTACTTCAAATGAGAAGTGTTCTTGGGTTTTTTGAGAAGTGCTGCGATGCTCAAGGGCTCAGTGAAGTCGATGTAGCGAGTACACTGAAGTCCTGTACACACAAGTAAGCTATCCTATTGGAGTTTTCCATCTGCAGCCTATGGCTCACAGGAAGCAAATAATCTCTCAGGTCATGCTGCTTTGCTGAGAGCCATAGAGGTCCAAATATGACATCTTATGCTTATCACTACAGTCTCTGTAGGACAGAGAATTTCGTAGACTGCTACTTTAATGCAGTCTCCTTAATAAAGCTTGTCTGGACTTAAAAGAAGTGAGTTGAGACTTTCAGTTGTAGTTCATGTAATAAGCAGTTCATCAAACATACTTGCCTGTGTACAATGGAGAGCTTCAGAAAGGCAGTTGCATTGGTTTTGGGTTGAGACCAGAGAGAATGGTTTGCAAGCTTGCAACTGATATGAAAGCCTCAGAGATGGTGAAAGGTCTTCATCAACCTAAGTTAGAAATAAAGACCAGACCTGAAGTCAGCTAACCATATGGACTTCAGTAGCAAACTGAAATGAAGACTAATTTACACTGTTTTAAAACAGGAAAAGTTGTTTTGAAGGTATGTGTTCATAAACCCTGGATGCAGTAGCCTTCCAAAATCCGAGTCCTCCTTGTTTTTTTTATCGAGTTTAGATTTACCTCATCTGCTAACTAGGGGCAAGAAGGATATCTTCTGTTCACACCAATCTCAAGCTGTGTCTTCCTATTCGTGCCAATATTGTGGTTATATTTAACATCTGGACTACTTGTAATCATCTGCAAATGACCCATTACCTTTTTTGGTATCCTCCTAGCACTGTTCAATTAAAATCCAACTGGGTTTGCAATGATGTTTTAGTTAAAAAAAAACAACAATGTGCTTGGGGACAAAAATACCCTTATGAAGAACTATCTCTTGCATGCTTGGCTGCAGTTACTTCACTTGAGAAATCCTTGACTCTACTGCCACTTGTATGTCCAGTGGTACTCTTAAACAGCAAGGAAACTTACTGAATACCGTTTGTGCCCAATTTTAATTTACGTAATTTTTAAAGCCTAGGATTTTAAGAACAGACTGGATTCTAGCAAAGTAGTTTGTTGTCTTCATATATTCTTTTTTTTTTTTTTTTTGTGGGCTGGGAGAGGCATGTAAAGGAAGCTTTTTTTTCAGTGGTGCGTGGTCATCTTACATGCTAATGGAAAACCGACTCATTGTGTTTTCTTTCTTTCCTCTTCCTTCAGTCTTGAAGAAAAATTTGTGTCGTGGTATAGTTCCTTTTAGGCATGGTGTGATTCTGGAGGTAGTTTCCAGGGTAGATGTAGGGGTAACTAGACTGCATTGTCTTTTAAATCTTCCTAAAAATAAGCATCTTACTTCATGTAAGAAAAATAACTTCAGAAATTAATTTGGAAAGATTAGATTGGAATTGCCTCAAATCCAATTAAGCCACACTGTATGGACGTGCTGGGAATATAAATGCAATTACTGTAAATTTGTACAAATTGATTTGTTGCATTATCTTGCTAATCTAACATACGGTACTTTTTGTGTCCATATTGCAGACGGCAACTCCAAACTAACATGGCAGTCAGACTGTGTGATGTGGCTTCTCTGCTTAGAAGTGGTTCGTGGGCAGCAGAGCCTTGGACTGGGGTCTGTGGGATTTTTCTTAAATTCTGTAGGCTACTTTTTTACATGTTAATAGTGCTGAGGCCATACCAAACTCTTTAATCTCCCATTTGGAATGTTAACTCTCTTCTACGTTTCGTTATAGGCTGTAGGTTGTGTCCCTATTTTGTGAGAGCCCAGAGCGCACTGGCATACCATGACAACTTTTTGTATAATATGGTGATCTCCTGTAGAAATTATACTGCAGTGGCTTGCCTTTCTTCTAATGTCAATTAGATTTTAGTACTAATTCAAAATATCCGGTGGATAATTGAAGAGTAGTATTGCACTAAAACGGTTTTGGTATGGTCTGAATACTAAATTGCAGTAACTTTAAAAACCTGTATACTGTGTATTTATGATTACTATTTTAAAAGTATATTTACAAGTCTTATTCTAAGAAATTGTTTGAAAACTGTAAATTTATCTCTTACACTATTTTTCTGGGTGGAAAATATTTAGTAACTGCTGAAGAAGTGCTTTGTGTTTTATGAACAGTTGTATTCAACCTATCAATAGAATATGCATTATTTGTAAAACATATTAGTATCACTTTATTCAGAGCAGATGGTTCTATAGCTGAGAGATGCTGTAATTTCATCACACACAGGCTACTGCAGCTGTTCACTTGAATGTTGGCTTAGGATCTCATTCTTGCCACCTGAACATGAAAATAAATGTGCAATTAAGTGTGGATTGTTTGTTGTCCTTGCTAAAGCCCGCTAATTTTTGGTCACTGAACACTTTAAATTTGAGGAAAAAGAAAAAAGAGTAGGAAAAAAAGTCAATCTTGGAGAGCCTCAGTCAGAGCATAGCATTTGAGGCTACTAACTCTGCCAGATATACTAGTGTTTTGAAAAGTAATTTATCTTAATTGGGATCATTTACTTTCTTATCTTTTCAGCAGACTTGTTTCATCACAGTGCCAGAAGCAGGTTACCCCTTGGAGTTTGTCACGAGGGAAGAAAATGCTGTTCCAGTTGTAGCTCCTCAGGAAAACTAGATCACATTTTTATATTAAATGTTCTTAATAGCTGCATCTTCCCTCTATTGTGTTTTGCTGAACTAACCTTTTGGAAGATACTTCTGCGTGCAGAACATAGAAATGTGTTCCCAGGAATGTCTGAATTGTAGCTTAAGACACTCAGCTTACCCCTTTTCATGTTTTTAGGAAATTCAGATTTGCACTCCTCGAGTACAGTTGATCTAATCAGCTGTTTGGGTATGCATTGATTGCATATGCTGCTTTGAACAGGACAGTTAGGACAGATAACCTCCAGAGTTCCTGACATTACACTGTGATTTTTACAGCAGGCTTTTTTGTGTGAGAACTCCTCCTAGAAATTTAAGTATGAGATTGGATTTTAGTGATTGCTGGATTTTTTTTTTTTTTTAGTGAAGCTTCTTGATGAGTCTTGCCTCAGTGTTGAAATGTTTATTACTGGAGAATTAACTTACAGAATTTTCTGTTAACGTTGTCCTGTGTAGTTGGTCTCAAATAGGGTAGGCTGCCCAAGTCTTGGATTTATGTTTCCATTAAAAATTCACTGTATTTACCAACTATTACCATTCTGTGACTGACTGAGATGGCAGAAAGAGCCTTTTGTACATGTGGTAGCTTGTAGGCAAGTACTGACACTTCTCGAAATGATTGCTGCTGTATCTGCCAGTCATACAGTCAGTTACTTTGAGGTGAAACGCAGTAGTTATTGGAATGGTGATCACTCCCATATTTTAATGTCTAAAAGTAAATCAAGTTCCAAGTATCAAATTTAACTGTTTTCAGGGTGCAGGGGAGGGAAGAAGTAAGAGGCACAAATTGTCAGTTTAATCGAATAAAAGCATTTAGAAACCTACTGCCAACCTGTGCTGGCAGAAGGTTGACCTGGAGGTTATCAAGGAAGAGTTTGTTTTCCATCCCAGCACATTCATATATCTCTAAGTATCTCTCTAAATTACTAATCTTGCTTTCTGCTATTGCTTATGAGAAATAGACCCAGGATACAGTTAACACCCACCTCTTTTTGAAAATAGCCAAATACTACCAGTTTAAAAGTTACATTGCCTATCACTTCAGTTATCAGTTGTAAGTTAATAGAACTGATTACCCTTGGAACAGGCCAATTCTGCTTGGTAACTTCTATGCTAGAAAGGTTGTGATGCCCCTAAATGGAGGGAATGGGGGAGGATGGAAACTAAGCTGTGAGTGTTGTCTTCATTGAGAGAGCTCCTAGAAAATTTTAGTGACAACTTTATTTGCCTGTGAGTCTTTTAAAGTATTACCTTGACTAAGAGTTAAAAATCCTTCTCTACTGGTGGGATTTTTTTGCATATAGAGGCAGTATATGGCCCTGGCAGTACCACTTCTGCGTAGTGACAGGTCTTTAAGATTCTTGTCTGGACTCTCCTAATAGATGGTGAAATGTGAATTTTAGATGGTTCTTGTTTTCTGTGTTTTTCAGCAGGTAATTGCTGCCATGGAAACACAACTGTCTAATGGACCAACTTGCAATAACACAGCGCATGGTTCAACCACCATAAATAATTGCTCATCACCAGTTGATTCTGGAAATACAGAAGACAGCAAGACCAATTTAATAGTCAACTACCTTCCACAGAACATGACACAAGAGGAGCTGAAGAGTCTGTTTGGCAGCATTGGTGAGATAGAATCCTGCAAGCTTGTCAGGGACAAAATAACAGGTATGTTGGTTTTGGGATTTTCTGCATCCTTTCGTTTTCCAACCAGTGAACTGTCAGTGTTTTACAATTCTCTTAAATCATGGAATAAAGGCAGAAGAAACCAATGCTGATGTTGCTAGTCAGAAGGAACTTAGGTTCATTGTTACTTAGATTTTACACCCAAAAATTGTCTGTATTTGCATTTCATCCAGGTTTGTATGAATGCTATGAATGCTAACAGGCCATGTAAATCTTCTGAGCATTAGAGTCTTTGGAGAGAAGATTAAGATATGGAAAAGCAGTTATTTATACAAGGTTTTATTCAACTCCATTGGAGGCATGACTTCATTAGCCCCACTTGATGCAAAACTTTGTTTTTCAGGGGTGCTGGTAATTAAACTTGTAGCTTGGGAAAACGGTGGACTTCATTTATCCAGCTTTGTAGGTAAAGCTGCTTTTGTGTTGAAGTATTTGAGTAATTTCTTTACAATGCACACTTCACAAAATCACAGAGCTTGGAAGGGACCTCTGGAGATCATTTAGTCCAACCCCCCTGCCAGAGCAGGGTCACCTAGAGCAGGTTGCACAGGATAGCATCCAGGCAGGTTT
>VYXH01009749.1:128177-142717 GCA_013397275.1 Burhinus bistriatus | reverse complement strand
TGGTCATCCTGTTGTCCACCAGGACTCCCAGCTCCCTTTCCACCGAGCTGCTTTCCAGCAAGTCAGCCCCTAACATGTACTGGTGCATGGGGTTATTCCTCCCCAAGTTCACTTGAATCAATATGTGCTGTCTGAGGGTGCAAGTGTGAACTGCAGCCTGATGTATTCTATTAGTACTTGATTTTAGCAACAACTGGTGCACAGGTCGCATGTACTTGGACCAGGTGTTTAGTTTTGAAAGAACTGCCAGATGGACGCCTGCATTTTAAAACAAGAATGAAAGGATGGTTGGCAAAGTTCAGTTTGTCTCATCTCCATTTCTCAACTCTAAGCACTCAAATTAAAAAACATTGATGTACCACTTATGTCAACATTTCATTAGTTTTGTTCAGAAATGTTGACTTTGGTACTTTATTTGCTGGCTTTTTTTTTTGCAGAGTTCTCAAATACCTAGCTTTCAAGAACACATCTTTAACTTTTGTTCTTGATTGCAACTCTTGAATATGCTAGTTAGCTTCTGTGTGTTTAAAACTACACCTCTTCAAGGCTGTATGTTCTCTGTGCTTTGGTTTAAGGGATGGAAGCTAATACTTGCTATTACAGAAAGGTTATGGCAGAACATGGACTCAGTGTTTTTCTCAGTGTTGCCCAAGCAGCAACAATGGGAAGTGGGAAGGCAAAAGCTTTAGTTGATGCAGATTGCTTGTGGCTTCAGCCCCTACTATATGTTTGTGTTGGTGGCTTGGGTATGCTGGAGAGATGTGTTCACCAAATGTGTACGTGAATAGTGGAGGACAAGGCCTAAAAGCCTTCAGGCAGGTCTGGCACCAACTCCAGGACTTGTCTTTGCCATGCAGCGCATGTTTTGTTCTCTTGTCCTGATGACATATTTGCTCCTCTAGCATGGCAGAAAGAAGTTATGCCACCTTTTCCCACATTGATGCAGACGCTACTGTGTCATCAGTACAAGGATGATGCTTAAACAAGAACCTGGCAGCAAAAAGATATTAAGGGCAATATTTCCCAAGTGTTTAGTTCATCTACATCTGCACCTGCTGAGGGTGAGCAGAATGAGCTAAGTTAGGGACCTCTTCTCCTAGATTTTGCCATCTAGTCTGCTGCACAATGAGACTGATTTTAGCCAGAGCCCGTACCTTTTTTGACTAATACAAAGTAGTTTAATTGCCAGTGCTCATACCTGCATTCTGCCAATACACTATTTGTGAAAATACTGATACAATTCTGAATAATCACCGTCTTTTTTGAGGATGCTTTTTGCTATCACTAGTTTCTGCGTGCTGGAGACAGCATTTGTGACTATGTCTGATAAGGTTTTTACTTGTGCATGGTGTGAGAATAACGTGTTACATATAAAGGGATGTTTTTGGCATTGGTCACTCTTGATCGTACGTCTTGGCTGCTGTCTTCTAGACAGTTTTGTTATCCTACACTTCTGTGTCCCCAGTCACAAGATGGACTCTCAAACCCTACTTCTTGGACTTCCTGCAGTTCATCTCTGTACAGCATCAGTCAATTTTATGCTTCACTTCAGGTACCTTATGAAATAGAAACTAAAGAGAAGGAGCAATGTCTGTACTGAGGGCTGGAGAGAGGTGATGCTGTACTTTTGAGACTGCAAGAATGGGATTTTTTTTTTAAGTCTTGATCTTTCTACTGACTGTTCTACATACAGTTTGTTAATTTGAAAGCAAGTTGCCCCAAAACAAGGGAATCCTGCCCAAAGAATATGACTTCTTAAAAGATGACTGCCAGAACATATACTTCTGTCTTGGTGAATTCACTAGGCCATGCTTAATGGCTGTTTCTCGTTTCAGTTAGTGATTGCTGGCAGCTTACCAGCTAGAGATAGAGAGCATTTAGTGTCATAAAATGAGTCAAGCTAAGAGGCTCCTTAAAGCCCAACACTGATCCTTTGGCTTCCTTCTTATTGGATCGTCTGGCTGACTTCTGTGCCTTAGAATGAACGTTGCTTTCCCTCCCTTTGGACCTGAATGACTAGCACTTCTTCCCATAGCAGCTGGCTTGCTCTTAAGACATTAGATAGTGGAATGGTCAAATCTGTAAAGTACTCTGCTTCAGGATCGTAGCTGTTGCTACTGAAACTACTGCTTTTAGTACTTCTGGGCTGACCAAACCTCAGAGCAATCTCTGCTGTTTGATGTGAAGAGTACCTAATGTGCTTGGGGATGCCAAAGAAACTAGACTGGGCTAATGCGACAGCTGAAGGCTGTTGATGCAGAAGCCTGTCTTCTCTGTAAGTCATGACTTCAGTACTTTGAAACAAAAAGTCATTTACTTAGCTGTTTCCTGACCTCTTGTTCCAGAAGTGGAAAGATATACTGGTACTTGATCAGTTAGTGAGAAGGCTACTCAAAGTGTTTATCTCTGTCTTGCAGATCTGAGTTCACATATTTAGCATTTCTTAAAGTTGCTTAAGGATTACATGCTCCTCCCAATTAAGAGGCTGCTGCAGGCACACAGAAGTGAGCCTCAAGGTCTTGATGGATAAGCAAATTGCCCGCATCCTTAAATGATGGTTTTGATGTTTTATATGCTAGAAGCTCACATTGCTGCTATTTAGTGTCAAAAGACTCCTTGTCTAGGACTTAATTGCAGACCTCTTGTTTGAAGGTGTGATGTCCTCTGTATACCATAAAGTGATGCCTAAGAAGGATCCTGAATTTAAATTACCTTCTTAGTAGGTGAGAACTCCAGGGTTGGAATTATTTGAGATACAGTTGGTGTTTCTCCTTTATCAGAGAGCAGCTCCTCAGCTTTGAGGCATACTTTCAGCTGCCAGCAAAAACATTGCATCAGTCTTGTTCCAAAAGGCTTTAATATAAATGAGATTGAGAAATGTGGTGTCTGACCTTACAACTGCATCGGGAGCAATACTTCTGATTTAAGTAGCCTGGAGCAAGGTTACCTTGTGTTTGTGGATGCTGGGCAGATGCTCTAGTTCCAGTCCTGTTCTTGCTCATTTTCAGGTTTTCTACAGAGAGTTCTTGAAAAGCAAGTTTTCCTTTTCTTTCTATAACTCAGAACAGGGATTGTTACCAGATTTCTTTGAAGGAAGAGATTTTGCATGCATTTCAGAATTATATTGGTTTAATTCTTGTATTAAAACACTATTTTTTTCATCTTAAATGAACTATCATGAGTACTACATACTTGGTGAATACCTTTAATTGATGAGAAGTTTAGGGGACTGTAGAAATTGAAATAGGCTTTCATACAGTCTAAACCGCAAATGAGAATTGGTAAGGGGCAAAGTTTTGGTCTGCCTTTGACTGTGTAATTCAGGTTGGTCCATATCAGTATTGGATGCATCCTCTGGCTACTTCCTGAGGTGAAATTTCATTTATGACATGCTGGAACTGAGGCTGTTTGCCAAGCAGATGAGACAGCTCCGCTATAGGAACACTAAGAAACTTGATATCATCTGCATGGGTGAATGAAATTAAACATGCAGGTGAACCATTTTTCAGCAGTGAAACATCACTTGATGAAGGAAAAAAAAAAAATCTAACCTATCTGGCCATGTTAGTATGCAGTCACAGTGTCAGAGTGCCGGATGATACCTCCCTGATGTGATCCACTAGTAAATTTTAAGATATGAAGAAGTCTGCTACCTACTGGCTTATGAATGCCATGTGTGGAAATTCAGGGGCATACTGCCACCTTGACCAAAATACTTGTCAGAGTATCCTGTGGATTTGAACAGGATATCTCCCACCCTGTTATTTAATATTGAGTCTGCGGTCACATTTGTAACAGTGGAATGCATTTAATACTGCGTTAAAGCAGTGCCCCAGTTCCTTGAAGCTGTCTACACACTTTAGGATTGAGATGAGTTGAGCCTGAGGGCCTCCCTGCCTCTGGAAAACCTATTGGAGGGAAGGGAGGCACCTTGGAGTTCACTTCTTAATTTCATGTGGGCAGTCTGAAGCCCTGTTTCAAAAGGGCTGTTCTTGTAGTTTTAGTAATGCTTTTCCCATGGAGTGGAATTTGTTAAAACAACGTCTTAGTTGTTTCAACTAATGGTTATAGTTCCTTGTAGTGTACTGTCAACATAAAGTTTGTGTCCCTTAGTGATTTTTATCTAAGGTTCTAGTTGTGAGGGAGGTAGGGAGGACAGCTGAATTGCAGAAGGTTCTTGCTGGTCATCTCCAAGCATGCCGTTCATGGACCCAACTTGCTGCTGGGGCAACATTGTGGTAGCTGAAGTGACATTTACTTGCTCAACTAATGCGAAAAACACTGAAAGTGCTCTCAGCAAGAATTAAAATAGCAGATTGCTGTTCTGTTTTACTGAAGGTAGAGAAATTAAACCTTGATACTACTGAAGATTTCAAAGGGTGCTGAATGAGACTGACTCTTCATGTGAGAATCCCATCAACAAGAGCAGCATCTGAGAAGTGGGGCATGAACGTCACTTATCTTCGCTTGCTAACCAGAGAATCTGTCTGGAATGAGCCGTTGTGCCTAGATATTTTGGAGTCTGTAGCTTAGGTGCTTTTGCCTAATGCAGATGTATGTATACACAAGGCACAAAACTATCACATGAACTAATTATAGTTGTACAATAGGTGGGAGACCCTTATCTCAACAAAGTATCATGACTGAATTCTTATCAGCCGCTCTAGATAGCAGTTTAATTTTGTTTAAGTGTTTCTACATATTTAAAAGCTGCCGATAACTTTTTACTTAATCTAATGTTAAGCATATGTAGTTATAAAAGTTAAGCTAAAAATACTTTAAATGTAAGGAAAGAAGAAAAAATGGGATGAAGTCTTATTATCAAACTTTCCCTGTTAAAGCACTTAAAAGCACAAGCTTTCTGCTTGTGCATGACAGGTCGATTTAGCACCTGTTGTCAAAGTGCAAGGGACAGTAGTAGCTACCGCTTAAAAATGAACACTTACTTTAGTAAGGCAATCTGTATTTTCTAGACCTACTTTTCTGAAATTTGAATAAGGATAAAAGTGGCAATGAATGTGGTGTCCTTACAAAAAAGACAACTGCACTTTTTAATGCCCACTGTCTTTAGTTCAAATTTAGTTGTACATGTAGAAAATAAATGCTTGGTTTTCACACTGTGGAATAATGTCCATGATTTCAGGCCTTTGCTTCTTCGTTATTTACCCAGGAGTTACTTGCAGAGCTGTTAGCTAAACTGAAACTTTGTGGAACTGAGACTCATTTCAGAGAGCAGCTGAAATCAGATGTTATAAATTTGGGAGAATTTCACAGTTTTCTTGGCTTCAAAGCTGCTGTACTATTCTCTTATGCTCATAAAAATAACAGCTTACTTTCTCTAAAAGAGAACTTGTTTGTTGATGGGTCAGTTTTTCTTGTCTTTTTGATAGAGTGTGTTTGAACTAGTAATAATGTATCTATGTAGACTTTGTGGTTTAGCATACCTGCTTGTGCTACCTAGAAAGTGAGGCAGAATATATTTAGAGATCTAGCCTGGAATGGTAGTTCACATTCATAGACTTGTGTAGCTGTGAAGCCCTGTTAACAGACTTCCATTTAGTAGAAGGAGACAGGTGCTCCCCACCTGAAGGTTTCTTTTTGCATCGCTTCCTGCTGTCAAGCTTTCTGCCTTCTAAACCTGAAGACAAAGAGAAAGTCTATTTCAGGACATTTTTGCTGATCGCTGGTATATGGGCCTGTTTTTCAAACTAGATCCAACTGCCTTGCTGTGAAGTTTACTTGTTGGTTGAAAGCCTGATCCTTTTGCACAACTTTTCCCAAAAATCTGTGTTCCCATTTGGCCTGTGGCTGATAACTATCTGTGACATCGAGATGAGGTTTCTTTATGGTCAGTGTTATAGGCTCTCAGAGTAAAATGCTTCAGGTTTATTATGTAACCCTTGAAAATTTTTTAGACTGACAATCTAGAAATAATACAGTGTGATGGATAGGCACATAGAGGAAGGGTCATGTTTCTTTATCCTTCTGTCCTGTCAACTTTAGTCTTATGGAAACGGGTGTTTCTATCTTTTCAAGTTCTCAGATACTTGGAAGTACTGTCCCGTTACTGTTTTTCATATAGTGCAGATGCAAAATGGAGCACACAAGTTGGCAGGTGTCTAGAACTACAGTTCTAAAAAAATTGCATAGGAGTTGAACACTTCCAGAAGATTGTTGATGCAGTTGTAGTCAGTATGATTGCAATTAAATTTGTACAGAAATAGTTTTTAGTTGTTAATACTGAAATTTCTCATGCGTGTTCTCTGTTTTTGTTGAGGAACCATGGTAATAAATGCAAAGGTTAGTGTCCGGTTCCGTCAGGGATAGGGTTAACTTTCTGGCCCGGGACACAGGTATTCCATGCCATGTGAGCCCAGTCCATAGGGGGGAGCTGGCTGGGGGAGGGGGTGGAAGCTGCGGCTGGGGAGCAGGCTAGGGCGGCCCGGGGTCCAGTCGGTGAGCGCTGGTACAATAACTGTGTTTGTAAATTCCTCCATCAGTGTTATTGTTATTGTTCACCTCTTTCCTTTGCTGTTCTGTTAAACCGCCTTTATCTCAACCCACGAGTTTTGCCTTTTTCTTCCGATTTTCCCCCACTGCTGCGGCGGGTTGAGTGAGTGGCTGCCTGGTTCATTGTTACCGGCTGAGACCAAACCACAACAGTTGGTCACAGAAGAAAATAGAAAATATGTATGGAGTTGGACATGATGTCATTAGAGTTGAGCTTATGTTGTTAATGGCAGTAATTGTTCTAGTAATACTAGTCATAATTCAGCGTGTGCAATGTATATGCATATAGCCAGTGCAATGTTAGGAGGGACTCTACACTGTCAGATGCTTGATTATAGAGTAATCTCTTCTGGTGCAGAGTCTGAGGAAACACCTGGTGACAGTGCTGAATTGTAGTCTGCCCAAATAACAGGCTGTGGGATGGAGAAGGATTTTTCTTTATGTGAGGTAGGTGCTCTGTCTCGGCAGAGCATGGGTGAAACGCTGATCTCTTCGCGATAGCTCTTACGCTTGCTGTGACTTCTACAGCAATCTTCTAGTCATCATGGGAAAGATACTGTGTGTCCTCAGCGGAAGCAGTAAAAGTATGTTGTCTGACTGTCTGCTTGAATCTAGAGCATGTGAAATTTCTTAACCTCTTTAGTTTTCTCTAATTCTGTCATACCAATGCAAAAACTCCTAGCCCATGTGAGTGGCAAGAGCAGAACTGTTGGAAACCTTATCCCTTGTCAGTGCTACTGCAAAGCTTCTGACTTTGTATGTGAACTGTAAGTTCAGAGTGATCTTATTGCGTGGTTGAACCTAGGCTGGCACTTACTTTCAAGTCTCTTGTCACTGTTGCTTTGAACAGTGTTAGCTTGCTTTTCAACCCTAAATCTTTCACTTACCTTAATGTAGGACTTATTCTAGGGCATCTAAACTAACGTTACAGGAATATGGGAAGAAAGTATGGTCCTATACTTATGCCTTAACCTGAGACTCTAGACTTGTTGGCACCTTGAATACTGTACACGGAGATGAGGTAGGAGACAAACTAGGCAGGTTGTCTTCCTTTCTTCATGTCCCAGAGGAAGCAAGGGGAGGCAAATAGTATGGAATATCTGTGGAGTGGCTTAGTCTGCAATGTGACTATTTATCTACAGTGTAGACAGTTTTAAACATTCCCATGGAAAAAAATGAAAGTTTTGAGGATGGTAGGGCAGTGAGTAGTTGAAATTCCAGGTATTTGTTTATATAACACAAGTGCCTGATACAGGGAGGACCCCATGAATGAACAGATAACTAACTTTGCCACTTTCCAGAAGAGGTTTGCCAGTTTTGTGAAACTCCTCAGCTCTTTATCAGCATTTATTATGATGATATTTGCAGTCCTATACCACTCTAATCCGTCAGATGTTTCTGCAAGGTTTTGAGTACACTCGTAGTGGGAGAGTACTTTGACAGCTGAAGGAGGAGCTAGCTGAAGCTGGCTGCTCTTTTGTGGTGTGCTGAGTCTGTGAGAGGCAGAGATTCTTGCTACCTGCTGCTTAGTAGTGTGCTGAGATAAGGAGTGAGTTCTGGCAGCCTGACAGTTTTGATTTGGGCAGGGATGTGGACAAAACTGTTGTCTGGCAAACTGTTATCATGATGGCAGGATCCCTTGTGCAGAACTTCACTAAAATGTGAAATCAAGAATAAAAACCCAATGGGATTGGAGGAAAATTTGTATTTATATATGGTGACTGTTTGATCTCTTCTCTGGAGCAACTTGCTTAAGACCTTGAAGCATAGATTTTTCTGGTGGTGGGTGTGAAGGGGAGGGTTGTTCTTAACGTCAGCTCTTTAATTTTCAAGATAGTCCATGTTTTGAACTCTGTAGCTGTTAAAATGCAGTCTCTGATGTGGCCTAGGGACTTGATGTGTTGCAGCACAAGTAATTTTGAACTTCATGTGGTCGTTGGAAGAAAGTGCAACAGCAGAGCATTGATCTACTTAGCTGATGGTTGGAGTACTGTCCTATTGTCTGGACTACAGGAATAATCCTGAAGGAGTTGTGGTTTCAAACAAGCCTTACGTGTGGATCCAGAGCACTGTTAATGAAAACTTGTCTTAAGCCTGTTAATATTGTATTCTATAGTTACTCTTCTCTGATTCTGCGTATTGCTATTTAATGTTACTGCAAAGGACTTAGGGGCGTTAACTGTGCTTTTTCGTAGTAAACTGCCCGATTTATTGCACTTTGCATGTCTCCTGGAACTGAGTCATGCAAGCAGGTGGAGATGAAGGAACTTGTTTCATCTTACGTTACTCAAGATAGTACTTGATTGCCTTTGCACTTCCATCTACTTCCTTTTCACTCTTCTGCAGACACCACAATGTTTTGACTTTTCAGAAGTTTATAGGTTTTGTTTTTAAAATTTAAAAGGTAGAAAAAACCCATTTGACTAAACCTGCATAGTCTTTTCCAGGGATTCACTTAAGCTGCCTAGTTAGTGAGTTCTTACTACTGACATTGTGGAAACAAGTGACTTCTGAAATGATTAAACAGTTTATTCATCCATATATTAACCTGAATTAATAAGCTGATCTCAATATACAACATAAGCAAGGACTTGATGTTTTAAAACTGGAACTCTTTTTATAAGGTTAAATATGATTAGGGACCTCTCTGAATGTAGTGAATCAGAACATAATCTTCATTAAATCACTGTACTTTTCAGCACGCACTGTACTTTTTGATGGAGGTTAATGCAATGTACGTTCTCTTGCACTTTTCTGCAGACAAATTAAAATTCACTCTTGTCAGTGACTGCAGTAACTTAGAACAAGCCTGTGAAAACACTGGGTCGTGCAAATTGGCACTGGTCCTCTAGTGACGCGAGTTATCTTGCATGCTTTTAGCAGAGGTAGTGCTCTTCGCGTCCACCTTGGGAATCCATAGGCTGCCTGTTTGGCATATCTTATCATTGCTTACTCTTTCATAGGTACTTGTAGGTATATATTGCCGTTAGGTCCTAGTGATTGTAGGCCAGCTGCTTGAATAAATGTTAATTCTAGTGGAAACTAGTGTGTGTTAAGAGACCTTGAGAAATGTGAACTTTTTATAGGCATCACTGCCTTTTAGGGTAACTGTGCTGTGAGATTAGTGCAAAGTATTTATAATAATCAAGGTGTGTTTCAGTGAAGTCTACCTTGTTTTGGGTAGTAGTGTTATTGACCTGCACACCCTGAAGCCCTTTCGCTCCAAGGATATCATGTGGATTATAAGGACCTGGGTATCACTACAGAAAGTGGGTAGTCCCTCTCAGCCACCACAAGCAAAGTGGTAAGTAATAAGACTTCAAGCTGCAGATGGTCCTACTTGGTTTATGGTTGGTCTAGTATGTATTGAAGCAGCTAGTATATTGTATTATAGAAACAAGACCCTAAATACGTCCAAGGAACTTTCATTAGCTTCATATATTTATACTTACCTTGCTTTATGAATGTACTTTGTTTCTACATTTTATTTGCTTTCATCATGGTACACTTCAACTGGCAGTTCTTATAATACAAATTTGCCAGGCTGACATCATCTTTCTTTGTGTACAACTGCAGAAGAGGATTTATTACACTTTTTTATAGGTTTTTTTTTTGTCATCAGTGTGAGTAGAAGTAGGTAGAAAGCTGTAGAAGGCAATAGAAGAAAAATGTGCAAACCTCTGGTTTTAGTGGCATAATACTGTAATTCACATGTAAAGGGAAAATAACTGATACAAAGCTCAGATCCTGCATTTCATTTTATGATTCCTTAAACAATTTTTGTAAATCCATAGACTACCAGAGTTACCAAAGGTGCAACCATGTTATCTCCAAGCTTTCCATGCTATTGACCAGTTGTTTCAGTTACTTTGTTTTTACCTTTTCTTATTTGAGACATTTGGTAGAATTGACTAAAACAGAAGGAGACTTGTAAGCTGAATTGTTTCCTGTAATCTGAATTGTTTCCTGTAATCTGAATTGTTTCCTGTCTTCTGAGTTTCTGGAGCTGTTGAAGATGAAAGTTGCTTTTCATCTCCTGGTCTTTCTGGTTCCTATGGCTTCATGCAGGTTAAGCCACAGCCCTTTCTGAAATACATTTGAAGCTTAATGCTGCTGCACAATGGTTATGAAGTCTTGCATCTATAGCAAGATACATTGATTATTCCCTCCCCACCCCCTTTTTCTTTAATAATAGCAGCTTCCTTCCAGAAGAATTTTGTTGTGTTGCTACAGGAATTATTTTGTGAAGACATGTTTCAGTTTCAAGTAATGAAAATGGGAGCTTTTCTCAGCGTTTCCTTTTCCTGTGTGTATTTACCAACTACAATGAGAAATGGATTGTTTTCTACTACTCTGCATTGCAGTTTAGTAGTTGTTCTTGTTTGTTAATGACAGCTTTTAAAACTGAAAGGATATTCCCCTTTGACTTACTGCAAGGACGTACTTTTTGAATTGACAGTTAACACTTAGGCTAGGAAAAGAATTTATCTTTTGACAACAATTTATCGTTTTGTTACTGTTTTTCAATCATCAGTAGAGATAAAACCCCATGTGATTGGGAGCAACATGCAAGTTAACTCTTGCAAAACGTACCCTAGGGGGGGAAAAACAGTTTTTAAACTTCTCGTCACAATGCATTTCAGGATGTCTTTCAAAACTCTGAGATTAGGTAGCAGGCAGTCTGGAAAAAAACCAAAACAAAACACCAAAACTCCAAGAATAGTATGTGTTAATGTGAAGTTTGGGAAATGAATTTATGTTCCAAGTGTCATGCTATTTTGTTTTTACTTGGATGCACAAATTACTGCACACTTCTAAACACCGCAACAGTAGAGCAAGGTGCTGTATCCACCTGCCTGTTATTTAATGTGACTAGGAGGTACAGTAGGACAGAATATTTAACACTGTTGGCCATATTCCTGACAAGGAACAAATTGACTGTGAAAGATAAAACTTCTTAGCTGCATAGAACATGTTACTACTAATAGTGTTAAAAATTAAAAGGTAAAGCTGGCTTCAAAAAAGTAACTGATTTAGCAAATTCCATGGTATAAATTCCGTGGTATGCTTCCACTTTAGCCTAATAAGGAGCTTCTGCTTGTCATATTGACAAGCTAGTTCGTAAGAAGGTGTGCTCCCTAGGTCAGTCATTGTTATTTCAAGCAGTTGATGGTTGTCATTAGTTATGTTTGAACACAATGAACACAATAGGCCATAACAGGCAAGAGTATATCAATGTTCAACCTCCTGTAGTGTCCATAAGCACATGCCCTATTACTTTTGCTTATGCAAAAGCATACACCTTCCCACCCAGTCCCTGCTTCCAACTGTGTTTACCGGGTTGAGATTTCCTATTTGGGCATGGTGTATCTGTTCGTAACCCTCAGTTAATGTCTTTTCTGGCTTACTGATCATCTTTGATCAGGTTCATGTAAATCTTAGCATCCACAGTACACCCTACTGTTGA
This sequence comes from Burhinus bistriatus, assembly GCA_013397275.1. Classification (NCBI taxonomy): domain Eukaryota; kingdom Metazoa; phylum Chordata; class Aves; order Charadriiformes; family Burhinidae; genus Burhinus; species Burhinus bistriatus. The sequence continues at coordinate 130,740 of VYXH01009749.1, read as the reverse complement.
CTTTCTCTGCCTGCTGTGGGGAAGAACCAGAGCTGCACTCTCATTTTTGTATCTGACATCAACAAGCTTGTGTTGATGAAGCAGCTGATGACAAAGTTCCTCACATGTGAGGAACCATGCAAGATGTAAGGCAAGAGAATGGCACTAAGTTCATAAAAGGGTAGAGTTGTACCTGGCTGAGATGAAACTTCAGTTTCTTATCCTGAAAAATTCTGACTTTTAGGACAGCTCTATTAATAGCTGTTTAATTACAGACATAATCTTCTTACTGTATGGTGGGATAAACTGTCAAGTACTTTGATCGTGTTTGATTCTTTTCATTGTCTTCAACTTCCATTTTTTCAGATTCAGAGCAATAGCTGAGAAACTGGGTTCAGGAGAAAGAGGCATCAAAGTATCAAATATTCAAATCTGGTAGCGGTATTCGTTTACAGGTATTTTCTTGCAAGCTGCCTAGCTTGCTAGCTCCGTGGTGTATGAGTTATGAGTGTTCAGTAAATAGAATCCATCTACTGGAACTATGAGCAAACTGCAATTAAATTGAGGATCGCTCATGTGGCTTCCCTCGTTTTGCTGAAGCTCCTTTTAAACTGGAGTTCAAGCCTTAATGCAAACCTCAAAGGACTGTGGAACTTGAACAATAATTTACGTTAAAAGTAAATGGGAAGAAAGTAACGCTGGTATTCTGTGCTTATTCCTTTAGCTCTTCTTTTTGGAGAGACCATAGCTATGTAAATAGTTTTTAGGTACAGTTCTACAGTTAAGTGAATTGCATGTCTGGGTGTGTGCTTCTAGACTTACTCAGTGTCAAAATAATACTGTCATAGTCTTGGTGTTTTGTGTCAGATGCAGCTGACAGTGGTGATTTATGAAGATGCAGTAACTCTTTTGGAAAAAGAGCTGGTACCAGCTGAATGATCCTCCTGTCTTGGCACAAGCAAGTGCTCTGTGGGCTTGCCTCTCAGGAGGATCACCCTAGCATATTGTGGAGCATTCTGATGTCTTAAATTGCAAATCCAGACAAACAAAAGGTTTGAGTGTTTCTTACTCCTATGTCTGAAACTCTTTACTAAACTTTCATGCTCCTGAAATTGGACTACAGGCCAGAAGTGCCGTTGATCTTTCCCATGGCCATACTGGCTTGCCTTGAGGACATCATAGGCTGTGACTACTTGCAGTTTTTAGGTTATTCTTGCTTTTGTGTGCTGATCAGGTAACACATCTCCACTCTGAAATCTTAGAGTTATGAAAAATTATATGAGTCCATGAGATGAATTCAAATGAGAGCCTTTGTATATAGGCTTGTAGTGTTGTCATGCATGTTCCTTTAACAGCATTCTTCCACCAGTGTGTGCAACTTCAGAGTGATGAAAGGCAGAATAAAGCATGACATCAAGTTGCTGTGAACTTGACTTGGTCCTGTTTACAAAGATATGAAGCTGACTTGTTCTTACAGTATTTTAGTGGATCTTTACCAATTAACTTCGTACACAGACAGAAATTTACAGCTTTGTACAAAGTTATGCTTAGTTTATTGAAAATAGCGCTTGATGTAAAATGAACACTTGCTTGACTGATGGCAGAAAATGTATCAGTATTTACTAGAAAATGGACTATTCCCTTTCAGTCAAGGACTGGCTGACAGATCCTCAAGGAGTAAAGCGCTGAAAGCAGCATATGCATCTGAAATTAAATTATAAAAAATAAAGTCCCCAGTTTGCTAGAATTCTTATGGCTTTTGTCTGTAGACTTACAAACATGGAGTTTCAGCTCCTGGACTTTATTACTGAACCTCAGAAGTGTGTTCTTCACTGTCATGTATTTATGCAAATACTACATAATTTTTTGGAAGATAGGCTTTTTTTAGCATTTCTTTTGTGTGGTATTGTAGTTCTTGATGGTTATATTCCTTTAATTCATTATTTTGCAATAAGATCTGTATTGCAGAAGTTGAATTAGCCTGAAATGTCACTATATATATCAAAAATCAATTACACTATTGTAGAAATATCTGTGGGGTTTTTTTTTTTCCAAATGCTTGCTTCTCTTAAAATTTTTTTCTGGCCTTCTGCGGAAGGTAAATGCATGAATATGTATTATTTGCTATTGAGATTTTTAATTTTCCAGAGTATCATTAGCGCGTGCCTGTAGTAAATTTTTGTACTAGACCTGAAACTAATTTTATAGCTTAGTGGTATGTGTTAGTTTTCAGATGTATTATTAACCAAACGTAAGTGTTCTTCTAGGGTTTTTTGCTCTCTGTTTAATATGCATGTCAGAATGATAATTCAAAATTGAATTATAGTTTTGTTTTTTTTATTCTAAGAATTAGCATTGGTAGCAGTCAATTAGCGGGGCTACTTTTCTTACATTACTTCTACCTGTTGAGGAGATCAGTAAGTGGAGGAGGGGAGGTGGAACTTACAAACTAGCCCGCCTTGCTCCTTAAAATGAAACAGCTTGTTTCATAGAACTCATTCGGTCTTACCTTGTCAGAAGGTGAGTATGTACTGAAAAGGTTTTGAGAGCTCAGCTGATGGTAGTGTTTGTTTTGGCTCTTTTT
>VYXH01009749.1:104017-128167 GCA_013397275.1 Burhinus bistriatus | reverse complement strand
TTTTTTTTTTTTTTGGTAGAAGGTGTGATTACCTGAAATTGTTGATTGTCTATTCTGTTTAGTCTGCAGACCTTGCCAGAACGTTAAAGAATTCCAGACAAGGTGCAGGATTAGCTGGGTACTCTGGTAATTTAATCAACAGTTACTTCCAAAAGGTAACTTGCTCAGCCCCTGCATTGGGTGTTGGATGGCTCTGATGGGAAACAGCAGCCAAGGGCTCCCTCGTGTGGTGGGTGTGCCAAGGTTTCAAAGGCATCTGGCCACGCTGTGAGAAAGCAAGTATTCGGTTCACGTGAGCTGGGGGAGCATGGTGAAGTAATGCAAGTAGTTGACCCCTGGAAGAAATGCAGCAATGGAAACTATTCTGGTACCGAAGATGCTGTCTTTTCAGCACCTGTTAGTCATCTGGTAATAATACCATTGTATACTAATGGAGCACTGCTGAAAAAAAACAACCAAAAAACCAGCTGTGTGCTCAAGCAAAGATAAAGTTCTACAGTATTGGGTCTGGATTTTTGTGTGTGAAGACAGGCCTCTCAGTCATGCATGTAGGAAAATTATCTTCAGCGGTAGCTATTTAGAAAGAATTGTGAGGACACATTCAGTAGACAACTGGACAGCAGGAGGCTTCAAGAGCAGAAGATAAGTATGCTTGATATTGGCCATAAATTTCTGGGGTCAGACTTAATGTTTCTGCCCAAAAAATAATCAGAGAAGACCTAGTAAATTCCCAAGGTGCTTTAATCAGTCATGAAATAAAACCATCATACTAATCAGTTGCTTTCTAATCATGATACTATGCAGAGAACAATATGCATTCTTTTTCAGGGGTGATAGAACGTTGCAAGACTACAGAAAATGCAGCGCTTGAGTTCAGTGTGCATTTGTAACATTGCAAAGACTTCTGTGTGATACAGCTCTCAGTATTTTCAAAGTAGCTTTTGAAAGGGCTTACTTAACATCTGTTAAGTTAAAGCTTATACTTGTCTACCTTTCAAGCCTTTCTTTTAAGGTGTACCAGATTGTAAATGACACTTGAGCACTCTCAGGCAAACTCTTGTTAACAGGACTACATAGATCAGATGACTGAACTCTCTTACTCTGCATCCAGCCCAGTATCATTGAGTAAAGAGCTGTTGAAGATGCTGCCTTTGGCGTTTGTGTCTGAAACAGTATTTCTTCTTGGTTCTGAGGTGCCTGCAGGCTTTAGGGAATGTTTCTCCTGAAACTGAGTCGTAGCTTGTAGGTTGAAAACATAACAGAAGCATTTTACAGCAATTCAGCACTTCCATGTCTGTTACAAAATAGATTATCATCCTTTGGCCACTACAGAAGGGAGCAGCCACACAGAGACATTCCTGCATATTGATCTAGTTAGAGTTTTTCTCGTTACATGCTCTAGTCCCACTTTTTTATTTACTTCACCTGTTTTCAAGGTTTATGAGTACAGTAGTCAAAGGGAGAGGATCTCTTTAACCTGGCCTTTAAGGAAGCTGTCTGATCTGAAGTCTGTTGTCCTTTCTGTCCTTTTTGGAAGTGCAGCATGGAGGAATTTAGCTGTTATGTGACAGGTATATTAAAGCTGTAGAAGACAAGCTACTGCCTGTGGCTGTTGTAGCTGCTTCTAAAGAGAAAAAGGAAGGAAATACATGTTGAGGAAATGCATGCGGGTGACTATACTTTTTCTTGCAAGAAAAGTTGTCAGGCAGGCCACTTCCCAGGGAGGTTGAGAGGAGAGGCTGTAAAATTAAAATTTTACATTTTAATTGCTGAGCTGGTGTGGTTGGGCTAAATGGCCTGGTTCAGCTGTGTGTGTCACCTTAACGTAACAGTAGACTCTTAATCCAGGTTTGTTGAAAAGAAGAAAACAGGCTTGGTTGGGGGAGATAGTTTGGAATATCTTTCGGTTTTTCTTAGATTCTGGTGTTTTGAAATAAGTTCTGCATTTTTCAGAGAAACAGGAAGCTTAAAAGATGCAGTAAAAACTATTTGAGAAGAGATGGTAATTAATGGATAGGTTATCTAGGAAGAGTAAAACCTTTGTCGTGTTATCCTGCACTTGTCTTTAACTGTTCATTACTGTTTACAGGTGCTGCCCTCAGTCCGGTTGATGCATACATTGCTGCCTTGGACAGGCAATCACCACTAGCAGTCCAGCCCTTTAAAACTGTCTGTCAGTAGACAGACAACAGGAAGGAGACACCACCAGCTTTCAGAGTGCAAATGCTTCATTTGAATCTAAAAAAGAACTGTGCCTCATTATAATCAGAATATGTGATCTCTAAATTGATAACAAAGTAGAGAGAGGTGTGTATGCAACTTAGAATGGCAGAAGGCACTACAAGAAACAAGTAATGTCAGGGTCCCCATTCAAATGGGGGACATGAGCTGTATATACTGTGGAAGTGGACTTCAAGTGAAACCTTTAGACTACAGCAACGAGCAGGAAAATGGATGACCTGTTGCTCCACAGTCTTCTTTGATAGTGTCCTATTAATTGTCCTATCTAGAGCACTCTCTATTCTTATCTGACAGGTCTCACTAGCTAGTCTCCCAATGCTGAACTGCAGGATATCTCAGGACACCTCGGCTGTTCTGTGCAACCAAGTGTCTCATACATGAACACTTCTCCAGCAGAGGACTTTCCTTGGTAGTAAGACGCATCAGTGTTCAGACAGTTTCAGTACTTATTTTTTCTTTTTCTTGTCACCAACTTTCTTCCTTATCTCTCCATTATGAATAATTTGGGTAGTAACAGGGCAATAGGAAAAATTGCCTCAACTCTAGATCTTGTATTCCTCCCCAGGTGCATGGGAGAGCTTTGCCAAAGTGATTAATGGTGATCAGGTGAAGTGCGCTGGCTTGTAATTGCTTTCGAGCATTCAGTAATTCTGCAATAACCTCTTTTAGTTGATTTAAGTAGCTGTGCCTCGTGGAAATGTACAGTACAGTGTAGTGACGTATTTTTTTAATCCCACAATCCTTCTGAGTTACAAAGGAAAAACTGGACTTGGTTTGGATTTTGCTAAACAATCTGTTAAGTTTCTCAAGCTTTTTGTCATTTCTTCATTTGTGTCACATCTCCAGTAGTCAAAGTCTTCATCATGATTTTTACTTCTAAAATAATGTTCTTGCAACAGCAGTCTGCTATAATCTGTCTACTTAAAAAGGTTGAAGCAGTTGCTGGAAATAACCAAGGAATCCTTTTACATAAGTAGAGTTCTAGAGTGAGATTATTCCTGTTCAGAAAGTTGAATGTTTTTGTTGTCAGAAGAAGGAAAATTTTTCTTGTTTTACTAATGCCATTAAAAGGGCTCTATTCTGCTTTAAGGAATATTGCTGCTGCTTTTACAAGCAAAACATTAAGAGTTGACGTCAGGCATCGCTGTTACATCAACTTTGTATGACCATTTCCTCTGTAGAGATAGCATCCATTTGGGACTTTCTCTGAATGCTGTATAGCAGAGGTTTTTCTTTGGGCTTTTCCAGGTATGTGCAGTATTTAAATAGGCTTCATTTATAGGAAACAAGCAAATACATGTGAAACAACCTGGGCAGGATAGAATTAGTTTATTTGTGATTCTACCTCTGATAAGTATTGTGAATTAGAGCCTGTGTGTCTTTAAAGCAAAGAAAAAAGTGACTTTTTTCAAGGCACAGCAGTAAATTAAGGAGCACTGTGACCGTGGCTATACATTCATACTCTTCCAACTTGAAACGTCTTTGGTCTTTTGCTGACTGGTGCCTGTGAAGTCTTTCTACTTTTCTTTCCTAAATACTGAATCAATGTGTTCTTTACTTGGTTCTTATTTAGTGTTAAATTACTTCATCGACACTTCCCTAGTGCGCACATGGATCTCCACTCATTCTGTTGAGCAGTCCTTTCAAATACTGATTAGAATTAAATTGCTTGAAATTTCTTTTTGTCCCTCTCTTCTCAAAATCCATTCTGTATATTGACTGTAATGTCAAAAAGTAACTTGGCATTATCTAATAAATTACTATTTAATTTGCATCACCATCATCATACATGTCAAGTGATATTTATGAAGCTCATAAACTTGAAATATAAAAGGAACGTTTTCCCCTATTAAAGTGAGTAGCATAGTGCTACATAGTGCTTTCCAGTTCACGTTTTCTCATAGGCCACATACTTAGAGGTTAAACATTTGTCAGTGACCTTCTTAGTGGTGGGTATAGCATGCCTAGATTCAGAGAAGCCTGACGGAAAGGATTTTCTGCCACTTGTGCTTAAAATTGACTTTGTCACAAGTGTCAGTTACATAAAACATAAAATGTAATTACTGAATATGAACTTTCAAATCATAACCTTTCCATTAAGTCCTTTGCTATCTTAGCGGCTTGCAAGATGTACTTGTACTGCTATATGGGTTTTGGTTTTTATCAAATTTTGTCAAGATTTTCAAGTCAAACTGCTTTTCCTCAGTCATTTTGTCATTCCTTCCAGATCATTTCATCATTTTGACTTTTTTTGATTTCTTCTTTTATCAGTCATTTAGCTAACTATTGTTTTATTCTGTACTTCGTTGTCTAATATTCATAGTGTTCCAAGCTTAAAATCTAGTAGAAGGAGTACAGAAACAGCTTTAAACAGTGCTGTGAAATAGCCACAAGAACTGTTGAGGAGAAGAAGCTCAACTGATAGTTTGAGCGTGTAACTTCTGAAGTTTTGCTCACTTCTGCAAATGAGCAGAGTATTCCCGCTTGGAAGGCAGTGAATGTTTTCTTCTTACTGGCACAAGTAATAATTCACAAAAGTAAGAAACTCACGGTCACTTCTTTATTTAGGATAAGCTAAATTTAATACAGTATTAAATTTATGGAGTAATGGAATCTGAGTTATGGAGTCTGACTTCTGGGATAAATAGCTGATGTGTGCAGATAGTCTGATGTCTGTGTTGAGGTTGAGTGGGCAATAATTTTGAAGATCTAGGAGAGGCTAAACTGGATATTCAGAATACCAAAACTCATAATAGCAGACCGAGCACCAGGACTGCAACTTGGAGAGGTATCAGAGGTTTTTCAGACTGTAGTGTCATTAAGCGCAAGTTGGAAAAACAAAGCTGAGACAAGAGCCATATGGAGCTGACCCTATCTTAAAACAGTGAGAAACTAAGCTCCTTTTTGATATACACTTAAATCTGAGGATTATTTAACTTGTGACCAGTTACAGATTTACCTTCTTTCTTCCATCAGCTCGTTGTGGACTCAGACACATGATCTACTTTACTAGACTTTGAAACAAACATGTGTCTGCAGGAGACTTCAGTCTTCGCAAATGTGAGTTTGGTGTAGAAGAGGCAGAGATGGAAGAGTCCAGAGCTGTTTTCTTTCAGTGTTTAGCTTAATCCTTGGCTTCAGGCGATACAAATTAGTCATTAAAATTATTAAATAATTAAGTTCCTCTTGTTAGCTATTCTGAGTGGTGGCTGATTTAGTTTAAGTGCGTCTAGCTTCTACTTGGTTTGTCTTGAAAGCAAAAAGCTTAGACATTGAGGAGGGAGGAAAGGCTGCACAGAAGGAGAACTTGTTTGAATTATACTGGCCAGGTATTTCTGATTTTATTTGAGTAAAATTTTTGTGCAGTGTGTGTGCTGCTTTTTATACATCTGAAATCCACAATGAGATGGGACTTCTCTCTGGCTTGCACAGTCGTAGTGGCACTAGTGAAAGTCTGGTCTGAAGTCCTGTACATCAGTGAAACACTTGGGAAGAACCAAGTTTCTAAGTTCTTGTAACCCAGTTGGCACTTTTGCACCAATTGAAAAATACCACCAGCTGTTACCCCAGTTACGGCAAAGTATGTCTATCTGATGGGTCATTTGAAGTAGCTGCTTCTACTGCGTTTTGTGAAATCCTTGTCTGGATTTACTAAAACTCAGCCATCTGTATATGAACTGGCAAATCTCTTTAAAACAAGTGTCTTCCCTTAACACAAGCAGAAAGGCTTAAGAGTGGTTCCTCAAGCATCTGATTTCAGAAATCAGGTTCAACTTGCAATTACTTGTAGTGCTTGTTGAGAGCCAAGATCCATCTTTCTTGTGTATTTCTGTGAAGAAAGTGATTTCTGACTCTGAATTATTGATAATGTGTAATTGAACCACTAATCTTGAGGCAAAATTTCAGTCTCTTTAAGAAGGTTTACCTTTTCTTAACCTTTTCAAATATATAAGGCCTTTGGAACGTCAGATCTGAACACCTTTGAATTTTAGCTGGTAGCCCAAATTAAACAAAACTGAATTAAATAAGTCATTCACAGACTCGTTGAGGGCAGAAGGTACTTCTGGAGGTAATCTAGTCAACTCCCCTTCCTCAAGCAGGTTCTCCCTGAGCAGGTTGCCCAGGACCATGTCCAGTCAGACTTTGAGTATCTCCAGGAATGAAGACTCTGCAGCCCCTCTGAGTGGCCTGCTTCAGTGTTCAGTTCACAAACCTCACAGTGAAAGCTTTTTTAATTGCATAATTGCAGAATAAACCCTCAGAAATGGGTTCAAGCTTGTCCTGAATAAATTACTGGATTTTGTTTGTGCAGCCTCCTAGTCTACTGATATTAATAAAGCTTAACTAACAGAATGTCTACAGAGGAACTGATCATGAACGATACCCTTTGTAACAGCTGGGTATGCTCTTAGCCTGAAGTAGTCTCGGTGTTTTTAATGGGAAAAATAAATCACATGAACAGAGGGGTAGTAGAAATAATTTCTGCACATCTTTTTCTGTTCACTCTGGAATTAGTGAGTAGTGTATTGGGAACTTCTTAGACAAAATAGCTTTCTCTTTGAGATTTTAACGTCTTTTAAGGTTGTGGTTTAAATAGGTTTCTTCCTGGGAGATTAATAATAACACCAAAAATCAGCATTTCTGTATTAGGAGATAAGACTAAAATAAAAGCCATGCAGAAAAAGAGACATTTCGTTAAGTTGCTCTTATTTGGAGACAGCGCTGGGAAGAGTTTCTGTAGATAGTGGGAGTGATGGAGGTGACAGGTGTAGAAATTTTTCTACTGTAATCAAACTAATAAGGAAAAAGGCACTTCTAGGATAAGGAACTTAGCTATATCTAGGTAGGGGTGCAGACGAACACAGAAATGCTTCTGCATATTTCCAGATTGTTTGTTACAGAAACACAGAACTGCTGAGGTTGGGGGCATTTCCAGAGATTGTGTAGTCCAACCTGCTCAGAGCAGGGTTGTCTAGAGCAGGTTGCTCAGGACTTTGTCCAGTTGGGTTTTGGATGTTTTTTGTTAATAACTTTGCATATATTAACCTGTTCATGGCTTCATCTAGCCAATTGATTTGTGTGTGCTGTTTTGAGGAGGAGATTGGGAAGAATGAGGGTAGCTTGGGGGTGGGGTGGTGGTGGTGGTGTCTGCTAACTTTCGGTGCTGTGGTAGACTAATTTGTACAAAATTATGAATACCAGCAGTGGTGGGCTTGTTAGTAAACCCTCTCTTAATCAATTACAAACCTTCCATCGGTTGTTTGCTTTATATACTGTTTAACACGTGCTATACAGATACCGAACAAGGAGTTGATACAGCATAGGTTCTTTTGTATCTTTGCTGGCAATAAATGAATTTGCCATTTGTGCTTTATGTAATATTGTTTATCCTTTTATATGTTTATATCTCTAAGGTAATTTTTCAAACTAGCATTTTGTGCATTAGATATATTGGATGCTTCCCTTTGGCTTGTTGACTGTTTTTTGGCCCTCGTTGATTCAGTTTCTGAAAAGGTCCGTGCTAATGAAAGGCAGTATTCTTACTAAGTGGTATCCTTTTGCTAATGTTACATTTTTCTACCTGTTTGCTTTCTTACAGACTAAAAATATTTTTAAAGGGATATGCTAGTTAAAGATGACTACTGCTAAACTTCCAAGTGTTTAATAAGAAGTGCTTAGACAGAATACACTATTAGAAATAGACTGTCGTTCAGTGATAAAGAGCTATCTAAAAATGCTTTATGTCCATCTAGCATTTGAATTACGAATGCTAAAAGAACCTGAAAATGTTGCATTTTTTATGATAATTTAGTTCATGACCAGTTACTTGTACCAATTGTTTGGAATATAGGAACAAAATAAGCCTTTAAACTCCTTGTTACTGAGAGCCTCTATTTAGTGTGTGAATAACATTTGTACAAATGTTTGGCTTCAAATTTGGCTCAAATTCTGATATTGAAGTATATTTGAAACAGACTTTCCAAGCACTGGTCCAGAATTTTGCCGCTATATTTTCTATATTCACTTAAGTTCAAAAGTGAGTGAGTAGTGGATTTTTGATGTTGTCTTGACCTTGAAGCTCCTGCACTTCCTCTAGTCTCTAACAGATCATAGCAAACTCCTGAACGTATTTTCCATGGCAATTTTTAAGTCTTTCATTAAACTGACTCTAGCCATTTCTGCATTGAACTTAGGGCAGTCCATGGGAACAGAGGAAGCTAGTTAAAAACCACTAACCTTACTGGCAAAATTAGGTGTTGTGAGCTTTGAAGCTTTATCTGGCACAGATACTGTTCTCTAATGTAAGCAGGTTTTGCTTATTGTGTCTATATAGGTTTTAAACACAGTTAGTTATCCATTACATAGCACTGCAGTACTAATGATCACTCTTCTTCCTCTCTTTGACCAGGACAGAGCTTGGGTTATGGTTTTGTGAACTATGTTGAGCCCAAGGATGCCGAAAAAGCTATCAACACTCTGAATGGATTGAGACTTCAAACTAAAACCATAAAAGTACGTAGTGCTAATTATGATTTGAAGAAACTGATGTGTTTTGACTTCTTGTTGATCAGATGCATGATTTGTTTTCCCTTTCCAAGTGCAACTTAAGCATTCTGCTAATGTCAATAGAAGAGACTGGGACTTCACCATGTAGCAGATGGTTAGTCCTTTGTCGTCTGTTTAGATTTAGAGAGTTAGATTATGATTAACTATAGAAAATTTTGATTTTTTTAATGAATTTGATAACGCTTTAGATGTGAGTTTGAATTGTTTTAACTGAGGAATTGTGTTGTATGCTTTAGTTGCAGAAATGCAATATTGCATATAGTCTGAACAGTGCACTATGTGCTTCCTCCTTACTTTTTCAAAGAAGATTGTGTAACTTGCTTATTAGTAATTCCTTTTTTGGTTGCTAGTGTCTTGTTTCTTGTACAAACCCTTAAAATGAAATGCTGAAATAACTATATTTTGGTTATCTATGCATTTCTGATCTCCTAGGATTCTAGCCTCTAGGTCTGTAATGTTTGGGACTCCTGGGGGCTTTTTTGTTTGTTTTTTTAACTCCTGCACCTCTTGTTTACTAAATTCAGTTTTCTAGATTTCTAGAAGCAGAAATCTTAAGAGTTACTTTTCCCCATCTACTGTCTTAATACATTATCAGAAGAGTTGAGGATAGATACTCATTTGAGCAATTGTTTGGGCTCTGAAATCTTCAGAGAAAGGAGATGAAATAAATTTTATCAGGGAATGCAGACATTTGAACACGTTTCACATGTGTTGGTGCCTGAATGCAATCCATGTTCCAACCAGCCCGTTCTTCCTCATTAAACAGCAGGGTTTGCTAGCTGATCACTCGCGTTGTGACTGTCGTGTAACTAGGATACTATTTGAGCCATAAGATAAAGTGCACCTCTAAAAAGGTTTGAACTTAAAAAGCAATGCAGAGCCACTTAAAGATGACTGAGACAAAAACAAGATGGCAGTAATTGTGTTTAGAATGCCCTACCTGTTCTGGATTCATAAGATGTAATAAAGTGGATTACCTTATTTGAAGCTTAAATACTGCTGTTTAACAAACAGTGAATTGCGGCTCATAACAGTGGATGAAAGACACAGATAGATGCTTTGCTGCAGAAAGCTCCTTGTGTGCTTCTGGCAGACTTCTTGCCCACAGGCAGTCTCTCCCATTTTCTGTTTTGGAGGGGAAATTGAAGAGAGTCAATTTGTGCTCTAGTTTTTTGAAGCTGTCTTTTGGGTGAAACTAGGTTTGCGTTTCAGTGGTATTGCAGGAACAGTGTATTTTTGCATTTAATGTCTTGGATTGGACAAATAAAAAATGCATCTGTCCAGGGTGATAAGTTGGAAGTTCTGGTGACTTCATAGCCAGACAAAAAAGGATGTTGTTACAGAGAGTAAAGCCAGGTCTCCCAAATCAAAATGATCGCTTAATGGGGTTTCCAGTGACTTTATGCTGCCCGTATATGAATTCTTAATCCTCTTTCACCTTGCTAAGTGATTAATGCAAACAGCGACTATACTTCTGCAACTAAAAATTGATTGCGTAAAATTAAAAGAAAAAAACAAACTCTGGGGAAAAAGGTGAAAGTGGAGTAGACAGATGTGGGTGATGACACTGGTGCTTTTCCTTTCCTGCGTTCTCAGGACATGAAAGTAGAATTGCAGGTTATGCACAATACCAGACGGTGACCTTTGCACTTGAGACTAAAGCTTGTATGTAACTTTGCAGGGATTTGTGCCTTAAATGTCCTTAGCTAAAGAAAATCTGAAACATATTAGTTGTTACAAACCGAAATGATGACCTCTTCACCAAAATAAAGAAACTTTTTTTCTAACTGAAGCAGAAATTATCTGTAAATGTTGCTTGTTCACGTTACAGGTAAAATTCTGACTCTAGCTACCTACATTCAGCTGTGTCTAACTTCAGCAGTATCTTTCAGTGTTACTGTGCATGACGACTGGAGGGGGAAAACTGTTTTACTCCTCCTTTACTCTTCTTCCTTCTTGGACACAAGCTGGGTTTCAGGCTGAGTTTTCATGACTGGATTCTCCCAAGATGCTATTTAGAGAGGTTGGTTTTAACCTTCTTCCACGCTGCGGAAGTGGAAGAGGCTAGGGGGATCCCTGTTATGTTTTAAGACTAAGGCATTTGTACATTGAACAGTTGATTCTCCCATTAAAAGAACTGAGATGTTTGTGTGGCGGGGACTGGAAAGGAGACTTATCAAGAGCCTTTATCTGTGAACCAATAGAAATGCTCAGCCTACTGTGAATTGCTTTGTAATTTACATATTCCTCAGATCAGCCTGGAGGCAATGCTGAGCAGAAGTTGGTGCCTGAGGCCTTTGCTGCCTCTGGGAGCAACATCTGCGGTGAAGGGAGTTAACTTACTCAGTGCCAGGAGCTTGCAGAGACTACTTAGTTTATAGACCACAGTGTTCCTATTTGTCCAGAGTTGATAACTTCAATTAAAAAAAAAATAAAAAAATAAAAAAAATCTGTTTGGCAAACTCTGAATCCAACCCTTAGATTTACTTTCAGCTTTAGAAAATGGATGTCACTGAGACTTTTATATATACCTTCCCATGAAAAATGGTGGGATGATAGGACAGTGTTAGTGGATATTTTGACTTCAAAAGGAAAAGATTAGATGTTTGTTCTCTCTGTACATTTTGGGGACTTTGTAGAAATGTTTAGTAGTTCACTAGACTGGTTGAAAGGTTTGTTTCCTGTTAGTCTATAAAACTGGAAGTAACCTCGTTGGTTAGGTGGTGGACCCTCACATTGTGGCTGAATTGAGAGCATTCCCACTCAGAGGGAATTGTCCTGATCCTGATGTGTCATGTTCTAGGTTGGGGCGATGACACATACCTCTGATCCTCTGCTTCTGTACTAGCCTGTTAGTCATTGGATATGTTTCCCTAATCCCTAAAAGGGGATGCCACCTACTGTTTTCTTGAAATAAAATACATTGAAAAGGTGAATTTGCAAAATGCTGGCATAAGTTTTTCTCCATGGGTAGTGATATTAAAACCTGTTATGTGATACATTTTTTAAAAATAACATCCTGTGGAATGCTTTATGGAACACCTTATTGAACTATTTGCAAAGTATCGTAACCAAATTTCAGATCCATACCTCCAAGGAAGTCATAGCAGTCTTAGTCCTGTCTAACCCACTGACAGTTGTGTTGCCTTCTGATTTGGTCTGAGTATTAAAACTGTGGGGTGCGTGTGCATTGATGTTGAAGGCATGTCTAGGTGTGTTGGATACCTGAACCCCACTCTGCTAGGCAGTATACCTACACATATTAGATGGTGTCCTCTGTGGCATAATTTATGGTTTATTTGCAAGTAAACAGGCTTATTTGTATTGCAGGTAGCCTGTGACACTGGTGCTTAATTTAAGTAAGCAACTTTATGAAAACCAATTGTATCTTAGAATTTTCTGTGGCTTCTCTTTTGGAAGAAGCTGCTGCTGGGAAGCACTTTGGATCTGTTCTATTTAAGAGCCAGTGAAAATGTTGATTTCTGTGTCTGGAGTGATTTTTCTGCTTGCCCACTCTTTTTGGGTTTGTCCATGACTTCTTTCATTTGGATTGTCCTGGAAAGATCAGTTTTTTCCAAATGTGGAAAATGCAAAGGAGCAAAGAGCATATGAGTCACCGATTTGCACATAGTGATAAGAAAATTCAGTGCATGTCTTGCTGGCTTGGCTTCTGCTTGGGAGAGGGGAAATTCTCAGTGGCTTCCTGTCCCATTGCTCTTGGGAAAACTCCTTCAAAAAAAAAAAAACTACAGGTGAATTTATTGTGAGATATCTGAATAGCAATATTTTTCAGTGTGGTGTAAAAGACTTCTACATTAATAAGAAAGTGTAGTAAGATTCTCTGTCCAACAAGGAGTGGGCAAACAAATGGCCTGTGCTTGAAGTGCTGTAGAGCTGTTTTAAGATCCTGAATAGGACTCAGCTTTTTACTTAGGTTATTAGGGGTAGCAGGAGGACACAGGAATGGCTTTTCTCTGTGGATGCTAGACTGCTTGAATGATGGACGTGGTCTTTTGTGGATTGTAGCTGCCAAGGGGACACTGCAGATGGCAGCAATGGAGTGCTCATTCCTTCCTTGCCAGGTGAACTGGGGCTGAGGAGCTTCCTGCTGTCCCGTCCCCAGCTCTCCATTGTGAGAGGGCCTGAAGTGGCAGAGCTTCTACATGTGGGAGCTGGCAGACAGTTTTTATTACTCATTAATGCTGGTGATACATGCATAGACATAGATGCAAATACGCATTGGTAAGGGGAAAGAAAATAGTTCATCTAGGCTAGAGGCCTAAGAGTTGTCCTTCTTTATCAGATGGCATTGATTATCTAGTTGTACTTTACCTAACTAGTGCTTCTTAAAAATCAGATTTAGTAAGGTTTTCTCCTCTTAAATTCTTTGGATTATTAGGGTGTTTACATGGGTAATTATCACCTGTCAGGGGAATAGATATTTAAGAAATATTTTACCTAAAGTATTAAATCTGTAGGTTTTCTTCCCACTCCTTTATAGCTTTGCATATATTAGGAAAAAAAATCAGGCTTAACATGTGACATTCTGTCAAATTCCTGCTGGAATGAAGTTTGACAAATTCTGTTGGCTACAAGCACAGATGTTCTACTTTGCAATATCACCTAGTTAACTGCTCTACTGTAGAAAGCTGTGTAGTGAGAAGAGCTAGTTATGTCTTAAGTTGAAGAGTGAATACTGAACTGTCAGCTTTACAAATGCCTAAAAAAGTGCAGAAACAGCAAGGGAGGACTGGAAGTGAGGGATGTGCCACAACTTCATTAGTGTCCTTTGAGGCACAGTGTCCTTAGAACATGGCATTATGCAGTGCAATTTTACCTGGTGTCTTGAACAGTCACTTAGATTTACAATAAGATTCATTTTAAAGGCATTATCCTTTAACCTCACTGCTCAAGATCTCCACCCTTAGGAAATTCTGCCCACGATAGTACTCTCGAAAACACTGTGTGCACTTAATAGAAAATAAGAAAATGCTGAAAGAAGAAACATGCTAGTTTGATTTCTGAGTTAGTGCAGCAAGTGAAAGATTAAGATCGTTCCTGTGTTAACCATTGATACTTGTATAGGAAAATTCTGGTAGTGTCAGTTTTTGTAGTAATTTTTTCATTAACTAATGTCCCTGGGGAGCAATGAAATATAAGTTGTGTAAAAGTACCAGAGGTAAGTGAGCTGTGAAGGTGATAGAAACTCTCCTTACCTTCTGGATTTTTTTCTTCCAGCACTGAAGAACATTGATGTAGTGAGTAGCAAAAGGGGATCCTATTTGGAGCTTTAATTAAAGCTAGTGAGTTTTGCTGATGCTATCCATCAGCAAAGATTGAGAGACGGGACATGGTGCCAGACCATTTAGTGGTCTTGACAGGGTAATTAAATACCTCAGGATTGTATTCTCAAGGTAAAATTGAAGTGCTCTAGCAGATTGGAAGCAGAGGAACAATTTGCGTTGGAATAAAGTTAAAGGTGTTTTTTTCCCTTAAATTTCTGCAGGAGTTACATAAATGGTAATTATACAGTCTCTTAGCTATGTTACAGTTAAAGCTTTGACAGCATTTCCATTTTAAACCCCGTCCCCACCCCACACATGCCTTTTCACCCCCAGGTAAAATTTGTTCTTCACTGAAATTCAAATCCCCTCAGACTTTGAATGTTACTTAACCAGCTTAAGCTGGCTGCTTGTTTTTCACGTTGCTGAATAATATTAAGAGGAGGATTCACTTCTAAATGCATATTGCTGTCACTTCCTGTAAACCACATTATAGCCACACAGTTGTTACTAATGCCCAACCACTCTGAGGGAAATAACACAGCATGTCAGGCTGAGCTATGAAATGTGCTAATCTCACTTTCAGCAGCTACATAGTTTGTTTTCTGTTTGGACTCCAAGTGCTGTGTTGCAGCTGATCAGAGTTTCTTGCTTTCCCTGGCGCAGAGGATCCTTAGACCAATGCAGCTCGCCCTAAAGCTACTGAGCAGGTTTGCAGCCAAAAACTTCAGTGGTGCAGTAAGGTCCTTTCTGAACCTGCGTAGGGGGTTTCTGACACAGAAATGGAGGTGTTAGAAGGGGCTGACAGTACTGTATGGAGCTGAAGGAAGACTGCAAGCATTGCTCAAAAGCCAAGGTCTAAGCAGGTGAAAAAAACTGCTTGTTACTACTGAGATCGATGATGCATCTTCCTGTCCTCCGCCTTCCCCATGCTATGCAGAGTCCTTCAAGGTCCAAAATTCTGCAAATGCCATGCATGGAGATCTGTCTGGGTTTTTTTAAATCCAAATATTTGTTTTCCTCCATAAGAATGCTTTTACTATTGTAAAATATGGCTGCACGTATTTTTGAAATTATAGAAGTCTTGAGACAAGTTGACCTCTATTAAGCTAGTGGCTTTCAAGTTTTTTTGACATATTAATTAGATATTGACTCTGGGTGTCTTTCATCTGTGCAGTAATAGTTTTTCCTGAAAGGTTGTAAGATATTCCAGTGAAGCGATAACTGTAAGTGCTAATGGATATGTGTTACGCATTTCTATAAGGTGTGTCTGTGGAATGAATAACGCAAGTGAGACCCAACGGATGCACTTGCCAGCGTCTCTGTCAGCGGCAGCTCCCTAGACACAAACATGGAGAAGCTGAAGTATACTTTTTTCCTTCGGAAAAAGCGAAAACTGGTGAACAGAGTCACCTCAACTCCAAAAACAGAGGGAGAATTGGGGTCTAGTTTTGAGATTTTGTTCTTGTTCTTATTATTCCTGTGGAGGGCTGGATATTATCCTGTGTACTACTGTCCTCTAAAGTATGAAATGGTACAGTTTTTTAATTGGAAGTGTCTGAAATTTGTGGTGCTCATACGCGCTGGTCACGCATGAGTGGGGAGGGAGAATTCATCAGGTCAGAATCAGGAGTGCAAAGTATGGAGGAAGGACTTTGAGACTGTAAGAAAGAGAGAAGTAAGAAACTGAGAATGTTTGGAGACTGGATCTCCTTTTGTTTCTTATCTTTTCTTTGTACTTAAATTTTTCTTTTAAAGAGACAATGATAATTACGATTGCAAATTTTAAAATGTTCTTCTGTATTAGTTCTTTTCAAGGCAAAACAGCAGAATCACTATTCTGTGGTTGTGCATAATTGCTGTCTCCTTTTTTAGCGTAGAAAGAGACCAGTGAACTTAATTATTGTCTTTCTCTTAAAGTAGTAGGGTAAACTTTTGATAATACAGGTAAACTGTTGTACTATCTCAAGTACGTCTGGGAAAACCTCTGGTTCTGTTTTCCTCTGTAACAGGATTTCCAGTTGGTTTCTGTGGTTAACATGTATGTACTATTACGTTTGTTTCTGTTCACCAAATGGCATTTTGAGTCTCGTGTATCGGCTTCAGACCAAGTCTTGTGAAAGCCTGTTTCTGGTGTTCCTTTGTGGTACATACAGCAGCAGTTTTATGAGGTCTTCCTCTGAGTAATGTGCTGTCCTTAATCAGTTACATCCTAAGGAAGACTCCTGGTCCTCTTCCTCTCAGTCATATAAAGACTAGCCTTAAGACTAAATTCTTCCTGGAAGAAGGCTGTCATAAGAGATTGCTAGCATAATGGAAACATACAGACCTTAAATCTAGTAAAGAGAAACAAAAGAGGAAAAAAACACACAAAAACCAGAAGCAAAGCACAAAAAAAGAATACAATCAAGAGGTAGGAACTGAAGCTGCCACCTGGAGATGAAGTGCAATGTGAAATTAAAGTTGGAGAAGAGCTAACCAACAAATGTGGTGAATTCTGTATTTCAGTGATTCTCCTCATTCACTCTTTTTTCACAGTAGATTACATGTGGTTAGAATTACCTGAAGGTTACAGAATTAATTTGAATTCTAATAGAAACAATGCCACTTAGAGCCCATTCAACCTAGTCATCATACCTGTCCTTTCTGATTTTAACCTTTGCAGCAAACAGCCCCTTTTGTCTTCATCAGTGCTTATAGCAGGAAACACAGGAGGAAAGCCACTTCACCCTTTGCAAGGTCAATCTCTGTGGTTACTTGATCTAAAATTCATTGAGCCATCCTTGCAGAACATGGTCGCCATTGCTCGGAGATGTCTTCTGGCTTGAATGTGCTTTCTGTCTCTCATAATGCCTCTCTGAGAATACAAATGCGGCTTTTTGCATAAGCTGACAGTATTCAAAATACATCGTGCTACTATTTTACAGTTGGCTGTTAGCCTAAGCAAAGCCAAAAACAAATTTAGGAAGACTGCTTTTTTTTCTGTAATGTTGGAAAGTCCTCATCTGGTACTGTGACATGCTCTGTAAAGATCCTTTCTCTAACTTTGGTCATGGTTTTGACTTTTTTCAAAGTCTAGCCATGAAAAATTGTTAAGGATTTTAGAGTTTTTGTGTTTTGAGACTCTTAAGGCATATTCTTAATCTGTGTCACTGATGTTTCTGAGGAATGTTTTCAGAGAGCTGGTAGAACCATACAAACATAAAAGATGCCAGGTCAGGGCATTTCTTAAGAGCAAGATCAACTTAATCTGTCCCTGCTTGCTGAGCCACAAATTTATCACTTACATGAAATAAATTCAGATACCTTTGAAATAGTTGCCTGCAGAAAATTCTCTTACAAATTGGCAGAAACTTCTTTTAGGAGGCATGTTCCTCCTGAGAATTGTGGAACAAGGGATATTTTTTTTGGTAGCTACTGAAAGTCAGAACAGGCCTGCTGATCTAATTGAAGCACCACCACTGCCCTAAAAAACCTTCTGTTGCTTGCAGACAGCCCTGTCAGACATGCAGTGAACTCTAGTTGCTAGTTTTCTCTGGCTTGTAAGAGAAAAGAGGGTATAAATCCTTCTGGAGCAGGTTTAGCTGCTGGGAACTGCTATGGAGCGACGCCTGAAATCCCATAAGGATGTCACTTTCCAACATTGTGACTGCTGCTTTTCCAAGTGAAAGATGGTTCTCTTGAATAACGCAGTGTTATCAAAGGATGTGAGACTGAGCTAAAATCAAGGCTCCTTGAATCCAGAGCAAAGGGCATCCATCTAGCTGGGAACTCTCAGCATAGGGTGAAGGAGGGGAAGGGCCCATTAAATTCTCCTTTGAAACTGTACTCTGATCAGGCCTGCTATTGCTATGTTTATTCAGTTTGGTACCATTATTGATCAGTATTGGTCCTGCCTGGTGATGAGAACTGGCCATATTTTGTTAGAAAACTCATGGTATAATGGCTGGCTTGGTGATGACAGGGAAGATGAGTTGATGAGTTACTGATGAAAGATCAAAGGTTTGTCTTAAGAATCTCAGCATGAGTCCTCAGGTGCTTTACATAGTGAGTCTTCAGCATATGGGAAAATATGTTGTCTTCACAAGGAGGTATTCCGGTACTTCATTTCAAGATAACTTTAGGAGGGAATAGTACTGCAGAAAAAATGCTTCTCACACTGGAGAATCCCATGCTTTCTTACAAAACATTTAATCTCAAGAAGAATTTAATTATGGACTTTCTCAGCTTCTCAGTCTGCTTGTCTTTAATGTCTCACTGCTGTCCTAGGCTTTCATCAGGCTTCTCATCCAGATGAAACCTACTCATGATCTGAGTTCCTCTTAAAACTTGCTTTGCTGTGCTAAACTTGCTGCTTCCTATGCTTTAATAATGACTAAATCATGTCCCATTCTGAGGAAATCTCAAAGGTGAGAAGGAGGATTGGATTAAAATGCTAAGGTGGGACTTAGAGCCAGAATTGAAACCAGATTTTTCCTTAGATTGAACACTGATCCGAATAATGTGAGCAGCCAGCTTAGTTTCTTGGCTTTGTTGCGGAGCTAGGGCTTTTGACCCGCTGTTTGCTGGAAAGTGGGGCAAGCATGGGCTGGCCTGCAGGTGAGTAGCGCCAGTGGATGTGGTGGTTGTTTCTTGACTGTCAAGAGTCAAATACAGAAATATGGTCAAAGAGGAATGAAAGTAAAAAAATCTTTCTGAGCTCAGGTACTCATTGGTGTAACTAATCGGAAAATTGATGGAAACCTCAGATGCTGGAGACCTTATATCCAGTGTTCATACTGTGCACTAACATGCTTAAGAGTGAAGGTAGTAAATATGTGAAGGTGGAACCTTTCGTGCGAGCAGTTACTTATCAAAAGCTGCATGAGACTACATCTGTAGGGAGACTTCACTTTATTTCAGTGGAAGTTACCTGCAGAGAGGTCATTCTTTAGTTTTGAAAAACATATCCCTGTGTTATTTTTTTTCCCCAACTCAAAAACTATGTTGGCTTCATATTTATGAGTCTTGGTAGGTGTGGTGTGGTATTTTCAGCCTACAGGTCTTTGGCAAATTCATATTATCTAGATAAAATTATTGTAGTTCAAAGAAAGAGCTATATAAAATACAGGTACTCCTGTGTTGGCTAGTCACGCTCATGTGAACTGCTGTGTCCATCAGTAATCACTTTGAACATTGTGTTTTAGGCCTGCTTATATAAGAAGCTTGTAAAGGAACTGGAGCTTCAACAGTCTTCCAGCTGTTGATTTGGACATGGAAATGGCTGCCCTGGTCAGTGTAGTTCTCCTTGTGTGTCAGGGTTGTAGGAGACACTTTGTCAAGAATGCATGTGGCAACTGACATAATTATTCTGTGCTGCAATATCCTGAGACAGTTACTGACTTTACAGGTCACTTATACCTTGTTCCGTGCAGTCCTTGAGGAGAAAGCTCTGGTATCAGGGCAGTGTATTGATGAACGATTTGTCTCTGAGGTGTAGCTCATCATGATCCCCCACCAGTTACTACTACGTGGCCAGATCTGGTTCTAATTGCATCTGTTTTGTGCAGGAACAAACTGTCAGGCTGGTCCATTCGTGCCCTCAGCTGTGCTGCAGCTGTTTGTAGCTGTCAGAGCTGACGCTCTTTGTGAGATGTGGACAAAAATAGCAAAACCTCTTCTGATAGTAGTGCTGAAAGGCTGTTACTTCTGTGTCCGGTTTTTTTAATGCGCTACCTATTGCGGGCAGGCTGTAAAAGCAAAGCCTGTATGGGATATGTTTATATTTATTAGCTTAGTCTACACACATAAGTGAAGCTGTGTTGAGTAGTATGTTTTTGTAGTTCCACAGAGTTGAGTCTAAATTGCCTTTAGAGAGGGAAGTCTGTTGTGTTTCTAATTTTTGCTTTGTCCACAGAAACAAATGCTGCTGCAAGCTTTCACCGCAAACTTAAAAGTCAGCACAGCATGTAGGTGTTTAACAAGGCAGTCTTTATGTGTATACTGGGAAAGCAACCTTCAAGGTTTTTTTGGAAGGGAGTGATCTTTCATTTGAGGGGAGACAGAAAGTAAACTTGATGAATACATAGCAATGTACTGTACTGCTTCAGACAAAACCTATCACTGGCTCGTGACAGCTGAGACCTGGTCTCTGCTGTGTGTTGCAGCACCTTGTTACTAGAAATCAAATTAAAAAGAAGAGTTCTTGAGTCATGGTGTCTCATATACTAATTTAGGTGCAAGTTAAGAACGTTTGCTTAGTACAATGGTCTCAGAGCATTGCTGTAGCAAAAACAAAGAAATACGTCC
The DNA here is from genome assembly GCA_013397275.1 of Burhinus bistriatus. NCBI lineage: Eukaryota > Metazoa > Chordata > Aves > Charadriiformes > Burhinidae > Burhinus > Burhinus bistriatus. The sequence goes on along the minus strand of VYXH01009749.1, from coordinate 107,789 downwards.
TTGTTCTTACTGTGCTTGCCAAGAGGGCTTATATATTCCTAATGTATTCCTCTTCCAATATAAGTCTGTCTGGTTTGCAGGAAGGTTTAACCCATTTTCACCTGTCCAGACTGGGTGGTAATTTATTTGGATTTTTTTGTTGGATTTTTTTTCCCCGCTGAAACACGCATTTTAAAAGAACCAGATACTATCCACAAGGCAAACAATGTTCTAAGCAGAAAGTTTACACTGGAAGTCATTGAATGCAAACATTTACTGAAATCCTGATTTTTAACATTTGAAGATTTCAGATTTAAAGACTTGCAAGAATATCTTAAGTAGAGGTATTTAGAATTTAATATAACTTTTTCCTAAAGTTCTTGCAGGTAATACAAACATTCTATTTGCCCTCTATGCTGCTAATAAGCTATAAGATAAAAAAAGTGGAGGTATGGTCCTGAAGTGTCTAAAAGTAGTAGCAAATAGTAAGAAGCTGAAGCATTCTTTTGTTAGGGACTGGGTCTCTGTTTATTTGTTTTGGCAGTTTCTTTAACCTGTTAACTTTCACAGTTTTGACTTGTAAATCAGTTCTTGATGTTAAGAAATGAAATGTTAAAGCAGTGAAAATACTTGGATTTGGTGTTGTAATGTTTACATTTCTAGAAACAAGTGTCTTTCCTACTAACTGCAATGGAAAATTCCAGTGAAACTGTTTTAAATTGGTGTCTGTGTTGTACAGTGTGTGTCATCATTAAATATTTAAAATTGTAGGCTTTCTGGCTGCTTATGACTTGCATTGTGTTCAGTGGTTTTGACATTGCATAACCTTTAGATTTATCTATTAAATATTCACCTGTTCAAGTAGCTGTGGAAGTAATATTTTAGCACAGCTGTTAATTCAGTGCATATGTATAATATTTGAAGAGATTGAATCTAGAACTATCGGCAAGTAATTACTGAACAAGCAAGCTGACAGGATACAGGTAGGTAGACGAATCTGGAGAGTCTCTGCTTTAAGTGAAATAGCTGGACTTTGACATCAATAATGAAGAGAAACTATATATCCCATACTCCAGCCAAGCTTCTTGTGCATGGGAATTAGTTCCCTTATGCCTGTAACATTTTGTGGTGTGCTTGTTTGTCTCTAGTGATGCTGGCTTGCAGTAATCACAGATCACTAGTAATGTTTTGCCAAAGAAAGTCAAACTTTGGTTACATTGGGTTTCTGAAGTTCTATGTTTCTTTCAAATTTCTTGCCTGGCCAGAACTTCTGGTGCTTAGCAAGATGACTAGTGACAGCGTTCAGATATTGGTAATGAAGTACTGATTTCAGTTTGATGTATGTTATTGCTATGACTAATCTGCCCAGATTCCAGTATGCATCAGTCAGGATACAGGAGTAGTCACTGAGGTACTTTTCCATGTAGGGTAATCTGTGATCAGCATAAGTTCTTAGATGTGAAAAATGCCTTGTAAACACACTTCAAGAATTTAAAGGGAATGATGCTGGAACTGAACTTCTAATATTTACTAGTTAGAGCTTATGGCTTTCATTTACTTGCTTTCTTTAAATTGCATTCAGTATAGAACTTAACTGCTATGTCAAACTCTATTCCAAATAGCATTTACCATCTAGGGCATGGGCAGTAAACATCACTGGATCAAATGTCACTGTGAAAGAACTCATTTGACGGAGGGGAAAAAATGAGGAGTTTTGCAGATACTGTTTTATGTATTGACAGATAGCAGTTCTACAGCATAAGGCAAACTTGCAGTAAGTTAGCAAATATTTTTTGTGCATTTCCTCTCTTCTGAGGGGCTCAGAGTGAGTTTATATCCTTGATATGTGACAGCACGTGTCCAGCAGTGTGAATTCCCCTTTGGAAGACAGTGTCTCTCTTCAATTCCTCTTGGAAGGAATGAGGGGGAAACGACTGTATTACTGGTTTTGTACAGAAAGCTGAGTGGGAATCCTCTGTCTTGGCTTTGTTACCTTCATTTGATTCAAATTACTTCCAGAGTCTAGGTAGAAGTCTATTTCAAAGAATTTCCTTAAGATTTGTTATGTGGTGTTGCAGCATCACAGAATGGCTGAGGCTGGAGGCACCTCTGGAGGCCTCCAGTCCCAACCCCCTCCTCGCAGCAGGTTATCATAAGCAGGTTGCTCAGGCCTATGTCCAGCTGGGTTTTGAAATCTCAAGGGTTAGACTCTGCAATCTGAGTAACTTCTTCCAATGCTTGACCACCCTTTACCATGTAAAGGTATTTTCTTACAGAATGAAATCTATATGGAATTTCCAAATGAACTTTTCTGTGTTTCAGTTTGTGTCCATTGTTTCTTCTCCTGTCACTTGATACTACAGAGTCTGGTTCCATCTTCTTTACTCCCTTCATCAGATTTTTATGGCTAAGATCCTGCTGAGATGCCTTTTTTCCAGACTAAGCAATCCCTGCTGAGCTGCTCCAGTACCCTAATCACTTTTGTGGCCTTTCACTGGACTCACTCCAGCTGTAAATATCTGTCTCTTATTGGGGAGCTCAGAGCTGGAGGCAGCCCCCCAGAAGCGTCTCACCAATGCTGAGGAGAAGGATCACCTCCCTTGGCCTGCTGGTAATACTTCTACTAATGCAGCCCAGGTGGCTGTTGGCCATCTTTGTTGAAAGGGTACATTCTACTGGCTTACGATCAGCCTGGTGTCTACCAGAACTGCAGGGTTCTCTGCCGAGATGCTTTTCAACCAGTTGGCTCCCAGCCTCCTCCCAGGGGGAGGACTATGCTTTTCCTGTTGTTGAACTTCTTTGAGGTTCCTGTTCGCCCACTTCTCCAGTCTGTTGAGGTCCCTCTGGATGGCAGCACAACTCTCTGGCCTGTCAGCCTCTCGTCCAAGTTTTGTATCATCTGTAAAGTTTCGTAGAGTACACTCTGCCCCATCACCTAGGTCACTAGTGAAGTTGTTAACCAGTATTGGATCCATTATTGATGGACGCCAGTGACTAGTCTCCAACTGGACTTCCTGCCACTGATCGCAACCCACTGGGCCTGGCAGTTCAGCCAGTTCTCAGTCTATGTCACTGTCCTTAATACTTGTAAGTCCACTGTACTTAATGCTTATCTAGTATGTACTGAAGTACACATGTATTAAGTAAACATGTACTTAAGTACTTCATGTGCACTTTGTGACGGTAGTATGGGAGAGAGTGTCAAGTCTTACTAAAGTTGACATAAACAACATCAACTCTTCCCCCTTTGTCCACCAAGGCAGTCATGTTATTGTAGGAGACTATTAGCTGGGTCAGACATGATTTCCCCTTTATGCATCCATGCTGACTACTTCCAGTCGCCTTCTTGTCATTCATGTGACTAGAGGAGATTTTCATTATTAGTTTCTTGCCACTCTTGAAGATGGGTGATACCTGCTTCTTCCCACTCCTCAGAAACCTCCCCTCTTCCCCATGACCTTTCAAAGACCACCAAGAATTGCCTTGCAATGACATCCATCAACTCCCTCAGGACTTGTGGGTGCAACCTTTCAGGCCCCATGGACTTTTGTTTGTGCAGTTTAAGTATTCCTCAGTGTGATCCTCTTACTCTAAGAGTAAGCATTCCTTGTTCCAGACTTTCTACTGTCTTGTGGGCCTGGGATCCCTGAAGGCTAGTTGTACTGGCAAAGGCCATCCTGTGCAACCTGCTCTAGGTGAACCTGCTCTGGCAGGGGGGTTGGACTAGATGATCTCCAGAGGTCCCTTCCAACCCCTGTGATTCTGTGACTGAGGCTGGGGAAGTACTAATTAT
>VYXH01009749.1:50989-91246 GCA_013397275.1 Burhinus bistriatus | reverse complement strand
CATCCGTGACTTTAACACCAACAAGTGCAAAGGGTTTGGATTTGTGACTATGACAAACTATGATGAGGCAGCTATGGCAATAGCCAGCCTGAATGGATACCGCCTCGGGGACAGAGTATTGCAGGTCTCCTTCAAAACAAACAAAACGCACAAAGCCTAACAAGTTATTCTCAGTGCATTAATACATGAAAACTATACAACAAAGGCAATTTACAAGAGGCTTTATGCATTAGTAAATGCCTTTGTTGTATGCCAGTGTGGAAATGGGGATAAAATGACTACTTAGCATCCTAAGAATATGTGAGATTTTTTATTGCTAATATTTGAATTAAAACTTCTTAAATATCTTTTGTGTTTGAATATTGACAAGAGGTACAGGGTTTTTACCTGTCACAATGCATATTCTATTGCCTTCTTTGAAGAAGGTGGACCTTTTAAAATGTTTCAGCTGAGGGAAGAAGTTTTTTTCTTTTTACATGACTGCCTTTAACCTATGAGTAAATACTGAGGCTTTGTGTTATATTTTAAGGTTTTTTTTATGTTATTTCTTGATTTGCCTTGTGTTTAATTTACATTTGAATGCATTGCTGTTTTGTTGTTCAAGAAAAATATTTGAAGTTTACATTTAATTTATAAAGTTATAAGCAGTATTTATTTTATAATTATCATTTGGGTTGGGGAATGGGAACACATTATAAAAGCTTATTGTAAGAATACTGGAGAACTTTTCGTAAAGCAGTACCTTGCCAAAGAGATAAGAGCCTCTTTGATGTGGGTTTAAAAAAGCATCTATTTTTATAAAAAAAAAAAAAAAAAAAATTTGGAGAAACTTTTTACTGGTCCTGGAACAAATATTTTGACTTGAATACTTTGAGAAATCTCTTCATATGACACCTAGTGAGCTTTTAAAACTTACCAGGAAATTTGCAGTTGCTGGGGAAAATTTAGAGAGATTTATGATGTAGAAATACTTTTGAGACCTTTGTATTAAGAAGTAGAGTCAATGGGATGCACTGTTGGTTTCATTTTTGTAATCATCAGTGGAGTCTTTGATCATCCTGGTTATTAAGTGATAGGTGGCTCACATTAATTTGTGATTTTGAAACAAATGAAAATTTAAAAAAAGAATATAAGAGCAAGTAGGAAACTCAAAATACTGAGAGATGGGGGAAAAAAAAAAATCTGTTCTTCCTAAAGAATTCCCTTCAGATAGAGCTCATGGTGTTTAGTGATGTACTTGCTATTGTTTGAAGAATTGTTTTGTCTTAAGAAAAGACATTGAGCATGGTTTGCACAGTAGCAAACCAGCAGAAGTGGCCTGAGTTGGGTATGTTTGGAGGTTTTTTGAAAGTTATGTTCAAGGCTAACACCTGAGCTTTGTGTAATGTAAATAAGACCTTGAGTTATGAACCTTTCAGCTAATTTTGATTTCAGTTTATTTTTTAAGTTACATGCCAAGTGATGTTAAATTTTGAATGTTTTTGTATGAGTTTTCTTTGTAAATGGCATTAACATTGTTACTTGAGGTCTGCTTATTCATTTTTGTTGTCCTGAGGACTTGAATTTACAGTGCATCAGATCTGTTGCTATTTTTGTCTGTAGATAGTCTAGCTTCAGCTGTTTATGGTGATGCTACATTTTTGTTTATAAATATGTTTGTGGTAAAAAAACGAGTATAATCATAGGTTTTGAACAAATTTCCTTACATTTTTCATACAAAAACCATAAATAACTGTATGCTATTGAAATTTAACTTTGTATGATGCTTAAATCACTATTTGGGGAAATAGAAAAAGTCTTTACCATGTATTGAAGAAATTTAAGAAAAAAAATACAGAATATTTTCTGATTAGCATCTAGCTTATAATTAAATTTAAAATAAAAAAATAAAGCTGAGGGTTTGATGCCTTCACCAGGATGCACTGACAACTATGTAGTTACGTCCTGCTTTTTGTATAAACTGAGATGCTCATATGCTTCCCCTTAGAAAAGGCAATGTTCTATGCATAACATAGTTGTACACTATCTTTGCAGTTGCTTTTGGTTCTTATTCTTTTAAATTGTAGTTATAAATTTTTGAGTATAGTACAGTACATATACTGTGAAGCGCGCGCTAAAGTGAATAAGCGAGTTTTCATGCTGACCCACTCAATGCTATTCAAAAATCAATTGGCTTCCTGAGCACTTTCTCATTCTTAGGTGCATTTAGATTGTTAAAGCTAATCCTCTGCATTAAAAATTGTATATACTATAGAAATCACAAACTTTCCAATGTGGGGAAAACAGTAGCTACATGCTTCTTTCCTATACTACTGTAGCAACTAACGGCATTGATGAGAAGGCATGTAAATTGGGCTTCACTTTACAGTGTTTATCAGAGCACTTAGTAAAATATAAGGCTCGTATTTATTTGAAGTTGTATAGTATGACTTAATTCACATCTGTTGGAATAGAAAATATATTCTGTTGAGTATTTAAGAGGTTGTACATGTTTTCTTTTGTGTTTGGATCCTTTGTACTTTTTCATGTTCAGTACATCAATAAACAAAGTTGAAGGGAAAACAGTGTCACGGAGCAGGTCTTTTACCATATTGTTCTCTGCTTTAATGGGCAAGCAATCTGAGTGAAAGGCTTCTGCAAAGTTCTTGAGCTCTTTTTAACTTAACTTGGGGTCCTAGTTATCAACAAGGAGGTAAGACAGTGAAGCTGTGTACCAGTTCCGTTATGTTAGAATTAGTGTTGAATCTTTTCATTTTGGTTTTAGATGAACCACTCAGTACTTAAGCTGATACAATAAATGAGGGTCATTAAAGACATTCAGTAAAATCTAGTATGCTGTCTGACTAGCAGACTGCTATTCATTGTATGTAAGTTAGTGCCCTAGTATGTTAGGATAAACAAAGAGGTGAGGGAAGGATTTACTCTTTAGTGCAATATCCATTTGCTGTTTAATTACTGCATTAATTTCTGGGCTCCATTAGTTGAATGGATATTCAGTTAACCTTAGTTTGCTGTTCTTTTCCCTTACCAGCTCTTGAAGAAATTCTTTAAAAATTAGTCAACTGTCTCTTGCCCTTTTAAAGTATATATACGCCTAAATTCATTTGCTTTGCTCAGTTCAATGAGAGTGAATTTCCACCAGTGAGAATACAATTCTAAAAGTGGCTTATGCAGTATAGCTTTTATTTTTAATTGTTTTCTTTCACCTTCTCTTTCACATCTTTACTATGAGATTTTTTGATACAAAACCTTGTAGCATGTGTTGTGGTGTGAAGCATCTCCCATCACCACAGTGTGATGGAGCTGAGTTTACTTGGATGGTGGGGCATAAGTCTGTGAACAACATACATAGATAATAACACCTCAAGGTGTGTCGGACATAACCAGAAGTAACCAACTGACTCTATATATATACCTTTAGAAATAGTGCATACTGATGACTTCTTATGCAGCTGTGTTCTTTGGTGGCTGGAGTAATGAAAGGATGCAAGACAGTGCTTGGCAGCAAGTGAGGAGCTATATTTGGAGTTCAGATTGCAGCAGGGACATCTGTGTGTTCAGCTTGCATTTTTTCACGGAAGGATAGTTTTAGTTCTCAACTTATACCAGTTTGAGTACAGTGTAACTAGCCATGGTTGAATTACTTTGTTATGTGGAAATGAGGAGAAAATGTATTGTATAATTGCCTTCAGTTTAAAATCAAACCTGCTTATATTGAGGGTTAGCTGCAGATAAGCAGGCAGTTAAGGAGCAACACTGATATTTATCAGTTGTAAGTGCAGATGCCTAGAGGAAAGTCGGTCCTGAAAAATACAAATGTGATTATATGTAGCTGAGCACCTCTGGATAGTCAGAGCTCATGAGTAAGGGAACCTGATGCAAATTTATACAGAGGTGTTACTTTTCTTACTATATTAAAGTTTTATGATAAGTAAAAGAAGAAAATGGGAAACTGCTTCATGTGATAATGGTAGAGGAGGACTAGTTCCTTTTGTACCTAAATAATAAGAGTTCTGGGAATGTCTATAAACATGTGTGGGGCTAACAGTGGTAGATAAGACAAGCTGGAAGCATGACCCTGGCAGAGGGTGAGCTGTAATTGGGAAACATGAGCGTTAGTTGGGGCACTTGTGGAAGGGCTTCGTTCCTGCAGAAAGATGCTTGAGGCTTGTGTGGCCCCTTCTGCAAAGGATGTATGCAGTGAAATCAACCATGCCAGGTGAACTTCCCACTTCTGTCTAGAAGAGCCTGCTTTTGGCAAGACGTCTTCCCAGTGTGAACGAAAAAAGATGCATTTTTTTAAAAAGCGGATGGGATGGCTGTCTGTTGGGTTTGTACGTGGTGTGTATTTGTTGTATAACACCTGGGGGTCATCAAATACTAGAAAGTCTGGTATGCTCTTACCTGTACTGCTGAGCAGGCCGGACTGATGTTTAAAATCTATTTCCCATTGTATTGTCACTTCAAATGCAGTGCATGAAGGTGACTAAATGTATAGGAATGGTGACTTAAGTTAAATCTGGAGAAGCAGCAACTAGTTAGGCCTTACTATCAAAAAATTTATAGCTTTATTTTATGACTAGCAGAGAGTATTTTTTTTTTTAATTTTTGTTTTTTACTGTAACAGTTTGAGAAATAAAAACAATTTGAGATATGCTCCATCATGGGTAAAATAATAGCCTGGGACTGTGCTGTTTTATCCCTGTCAGCTTTGTTGATCCAACTGTTCTTGCACCTTCTTTTATGCTGAGCTTTGTCTGCCTAGTTGTGGTATTGGAACTCCAACATTTCAATGTGTGCATCTCAAAACCAAGAAGAATGCATCTAATTTTACACTGAAATTTTCATAATTAAGCTTTGCTGTAGAGGCACCTCTCAACAAAACTGCTGCTGTGATGACTAATCCTTTGGGCTAGCAGATGTGCTAGCACATCAGAGGTCATCTGGGCCAAGCAGCTTAAAACAAGCTGGGGGAGAGATTCAGTCTTTTGGTGGGAGGAGGTGGAACAGGTACACTGTAGTAACACATGGGAAGTCTGCTCTTGAAGTAAAGAGCAGTTTTAATCTGAAAAGCTTGACTTGCTACCCACACTTCTAGTAACTGACAAAAACTGAGGAAGCAATGTAAACTTTCAGGTATCTTCAAAGCACTGAGTGACTTCAGTGGGTTAAGAGGTTGCCTAAGTTTATGCTATCAGGTCTGATACATTACTGTTTTGTCTTACAACTACTCTGCTGTTTTCCGGTTTTGACCAACATTCTGCTCTGAGACATAAATGGGAACAAGGAAAACTTAATTATTTTATACTTGTAGGGCCACTCTAAAACCCAAGCATAACAAGAAGAAAGTTTAAAACGTGATTTCTTGTTTTATATACTGTATCATGTGAATCCTATACATAAGCGAATGTAAGTCAACATGACACTTTTAGTGACCCTCCCTGTAATACTGTAAGGGAAATTGGCACAACTGCTGACAAAGTATTGATTATAAACACTGCATACTTCACAAAAATACGAGCTGAGTTTTAATTTGAAGCAACTCTTATTAAATTATTTTAATTCAAGTAGTAGGACCCTGGCTCAGCACAGCACATGTATTTTTGTTGGTTTGAGGGCAAGGATGTTCTTAGTTTCAAGTGTTTGCATGAATGTTCTGCTGATAAAAGCTTCTGCAGGTCACCCAGCTGCTGATACAACAGGGCTATTTGCCAACACTTATAAAAGACAATGTTCTCCAATAGAAATTAAATAGTGCTGAAAGCTAGTCCACAGCTTCTTGATGTCTATCTGTCTCAAAAGTTTGGTATTAACTTTTAGAAATGCAAGGTATTCTGTAGCAGCCTATTCTGTCAGAAGGAAGGTAGAGATAAGTCAAAGTGAAACACTTCTTTCCTGCTACTTCCTGCAGTTTATGCCATCATACAAAATACAACAAGCAAAAGTGTGGTGGCAGACTTTTTTTGTCTGTCCTTAATTAACATTGGCACTATTCTGATGGACCCAAAGAGTTCAGTTGTACCCTTTACTTCCAGCTGCTTGTCTTCCCTGTTCAACAGTTCATGTTTTCTGAGAAGTTAGGACTTCAGAGGTTTTCTGACTGAATTACTTCTTTCTTGAAGTGGTGTGTTGCATATTTATTGCAAACAGCTGCAGTATCTGTTCTTACTGCCACAAACTCAGGGATGTAATAAATCTGAATTTTGAAAGTAACTGTAAGGCTTGCTGTAAGTGATGCTCACTGGTGGGTTTTTTTTGTATAGGTAAAATATTTAGTAAAGTGAGTTTAGGCTTCCTCAGTTTCCCGTTTGTTGTGCTAACAGTCAACAGCCACCTGATGTGTGTTGTGCCCCAGCCCACCTCTCTGATCTGTTGTTAACCAGTCCAGTCATAGTGCATCCAGTCCACGCAAACAGATTTGTACAAGTAACAGAAGAAAAGCTTAAGAACAAGAGTGCAGGCTACGTGTTTTACAGACTTCAGGGAAGACCAGAAATGGCAAAACTAGTCTTCAAATTAGTTCCATTAGGTTGCCTGTGCAAGACTTACATAAACTGATGCACAGCTGATTAACAACTTACTTTCTAGTGAGAACTCATTCCTGGATGCTACTTCTTACTTTTCTGGTTGAAAACAGGGTCTTCCACATTTTAGATAGCTTCATGATAGTTGCCATGACCCTGAAGCTGATGCCTTAGGAATTTGTATGGCCATCCCTCAGAACAATTGGGGGAAGAGAGGAGGGAACTCCAAAAGGGACAAGTCTGGACCAAAAAGGAACATTTAAAAAGTTGTTGAAAATTCAGGTTATGTCTGAGGCTCTTGAAAACTTCTGCTGTTTCAAAGATTACCCTCTTTAGTCCTTTGGCTTGTTCTTGCTTTCTCTGGGAAAATGGCTGTTTAATTTCCTGCTACCAGGATAGCTTCTCCAGAAAAGCAGAAGCAAAGCAAAAAAGGATATGAAAAAAAACCCCTAAAAACAGAGACAGCAAAAGCCTGAAAAGGAGCTTTCAAATTGTGACACCAAATTTCAACAGTTCTGTTAGTTAATAGTGGGCTTCTTTGAAATCTGTGCAAAGCATGGAGAGCAGAAAAAATAATTAAAAGTAAACTAAAAAATTAGAAGTGAACTTCTAATAAAATAAATTATAAGTGAACTTACTCTTTGGTTGACTGAACTGCCACCTGTAAGCATTGTATATTTCTTGAGGACTTCACCTGGTCATGGTAAATCTTTGAAGAGACTTTGAGAGCCCCTGCTTTAACCCTTTGCTCACAATAAAATTCTGTAGCTTTTACCTAGAAAAGGAAATGAAGAGTTGACCAAATTTCCTTCCTTGTGATGGAACTTGAAGTAATTATTAAATGTATTTAAATAACTTACTTTATTATCTGTTCCACACAGACATTTTTCCTTAGCAGGAGCTCTAGATGAGGATTTCTGTAGGACAATGAAGGAATTGGTCCATACCAGGCACTTAAAGGCAAACTCGGTTTTCTTGGAATAAGTTCATACCTCTCCAACTATTTAAAGTTCCTGAAGATGCTGCCGCAAAGCCTTTCTTTAGCCTCTTGTCTCTGAGAACTAGCAGGAACTTCTTCCATTGATGAAGATCAATCTTGTAAAATATCCCAGGTGGGAATGTTTTTGTTTTACTTCAGGGTACTAAGGCTGAGATCACCTTATAGCATTGTCTAGTTCTTAATCTACTTTTATAAACTTTGAACTGTAAACAAGCCTTACAAGGTCTAATCCAGGGAATACATGGTATATGATCTCAGCACGTCTCATCAAGGCATTATGTGATGATGTTTGCTGCTATATGACAGCATTTTCTTCTTAGATGATTCCTAAACATGAAAGGTCCTTCAGTAATACGGCAATATTGTGACAGATGTCACAGAATATTCCTCCTCAATTTCTGGTCTTTAGCTTTTTCCCAAATACTCTGTTTAGAAAACAATGCAGTAGTCTGGTGAGTCTACCCTGTGTCAAGTGCCCCTTCAGCAGAAGGGGCTTTGAAGAGTTGGGTAAACTTGCAAATTCAAAGCTATTTGGCAGAATCCAGCAGTTGTCACAGCAATAGGTACCAGCAGGTTTTTGGGACTGGAAGCTCATTTGGGATTTTGTGTGGTTTAGGGCAAAGCAGTCTTCTCCAAGTATCCACGCATTGAGAGAAAGCGGTGTCAGACTGTGGCAGAGACCCTATTCCTATTGTAATCTGGTTTCACTTAGCCACCAAGACAGGTGGAAAATTAAGCGTTGAGACTTTGGGTTCAGAAAGTTGCTTTGAACTTTGTACGTGTTTCTCCAGGACTGTATATACTACACAGTGGAAGTCACCAAAGTGACAGTAACAAATGGGATGAAGTGAGCAGCTCTGCGCTTGGTTATAGGAACCTATTTAGCAGAAGAGATGCATTTCAGCTTCCTAAGCATCTCAGCATGGCTATGGAGAAGTGGAAATGGAGTCTGTTGGAGGCATCCAATGTGAATCTTCCATGAGATTTCCTGATGTGTTATTCTTTCCCCTAAATGAACCTGCTTGCACACCAGAGCTTTGGGAAGATAGCTACATTTTTCTTCATGTTGGTACTGTCATCTCTCCACCATAAATCTAGGCTGCCATAGAAATATTGTCTGAACTCTACCTAGTTTAATTCTTGCTGTCTGTTCAGGCTCCTTTGCCTATAGGTGAGCAGGTGTGTCATGTTCACAGTGGATGACACTTCACTTTGAAGGCCATGGAGTTTTTGTTTCTCATTAGGTCCCCTTAAATGTCTTTGGATATTGGCAAACCTTACAGATTCTGATCTGTTCTTTCTAAATCCAGACAGCTGCTCACCAGCTGAGCTCTATCAACCCTCTTAAGAATCTGATTTTCTTAGTAAGTGAAGCAAAGCTGGTTTGGGAGAGGTGGTTCTTTTTGTCTGTCTGCCTTAGCTGCCCATGTATTGTCACTTCCAGCTTTGTCCTGGTATTTTGTGCATAAAATGCCTTATGGAAGGAGCATTGCTTCACATACAGATTTATTAATATTAGTATTAATTACATTAGTATTCAGATTTATATTAGTAATTAATAGTAGTATTACCAGTATGATGTTTTCAGACTCTGGAGAAAAGAGGGGAGCAGAAGGATATGAGAGTGTCATTTGACTTTGAACACTGGTATGTTTTTCTCTCCTTTTGGCTGCTAACATGAGCTCGCAAGCTAAGTGCTTTTCACCGAGACTGTGATCTTTCCTACTGTGTGAACTGAAATACAGCATTCAGCTCAAACAAGTCTGTATTTTTAATTCTTTTCTGTCCTGAAATGACAGCAGTGCCCTACTCCATGTATTACTGATGCAGTCAGAAGATCATAAGTTCTCTCTACTACAAATTAAATGATGGAAGAAATTGGGTGCTCTGGAAATACTATCAATAGATACGCAAAATAAAAATAAATCTCCCCAAACATGAGTGAGCAATTCATGGGGAGAAGGTTTAGGAGGGAATGGCAGTTACCTTGATGTGTAAATAGTGACTACTTTTTTTTTTTTTCTTTACTTTAGACTGCACGTGCTTTTTCTATTGCTGCAAGATGTATGGGTGCAGTTGACAAGACGCATCTGTTCAAGGTGCTGGTAGGGGGAAGACCCAAAAAAAGAAGACCCAACCACCTTATTGACTGGGGAGGGTGGAAAGACACTTTCTTAAGCAGTTGGAAGCTCATCTGGATTCCCCTGCCAGCAGAAGTGTTTAAAGGTAAGAAAAGTGCCTTGTTCACGACTTCAGTGGAATCTTTTTCTTTCTGTGCATCTAAGCACAATGCTTTCACTACTCCAGAGTTGAATATTTGGGAGGAATGTAGGATCAACCACCCAAGTCGTTTTAAATATCAAACATAGCGCCGGTGCTTCTGCATGTTTAGCTTACAGTGGTAGAGATCCCTCATAAGGTAGGCAAATCCACCATGTACTTTTCCACATGTGAACACTTATATTCCCACATAAGCATGGCATTTCTCATGCTGCTCTTCCCCCACGATGTATTTCTGGCATGTGTGCTCTTATAAATAACATAGTGAATTTTTAACAGGAGCGGGTTCCAAACATGCTAAATTGTTCACAGCTATAACAGCTCCCTAAAAATCACACATCAGGAAATCATAAACTGTTGTACAGTGCTAAAGATATACAAGAATAGCTGCATGGGAAGAGTGAAAAGGGGCTCTTGTTTGCGTATGAGAGTTAGAATGTTGTGTTGGCTCTCTCCTGTGCCAAGTCTGGCAGGCTTGTTTAAGGAACCTGTCACCCTTCGTTCTGCCTTTCCTTAGAGCGAAACTGGTGGCAAAACAAAACTCCACTTCAGATGTATTGTGGGAGCATGGGCATCTCTGGTTGATGGTCCAGAGTTTGCAGAGGACTGCATCTACAGGGTCAGCCTGGTGTTGGAGGACACAATGTGTCCTGGTATGGCTTCTCTTTGGCCACAGGGCTATTGCACTTGTAGTAGTCTGCTATCCGGTGCATATTTTGGCAATAAGGCAGGCCTAGCCTTAAATGTTTATGGATGGCTACTCATTCAGAAATCTGTTAAAGGCTTTTTGGAAAACTGACGTTTAAATAGGTGATAAATGTTAATACAATACACTGGGATAGTCTTTTTTTTTTTTTTTTTAAGGAGCCTTTGTCCTAGGAAATTTTAGAAATTCACTGTGTAAAATAGAAAATAATGTGATAGTGATGAGTTCAAAAGAGAAAAATGGCACTGAGATAGAATTGCGTTATTTCTTCTAGAACAGAAATAATTCTAATAATGGTCATTTTTCACCAAGATCTTGTTAACCCTTTTTTCTGTAGCTATTCATACTCCGCTCTGCATTTCAAAATTAATCTAAATATATTGACGTTTTTGGAAGCAGCTAGGTGATTATTTTTCCTGAAAACAGGCCACTTAGAGTGTTTCAGTGAAGATGCTGGAAATTGTATCTGAAGGGTTAAGGTCAAATCTCTGATTAATAAAACTACTAGCCTGTGTGGTGGTGTGTTCTCTTGCTCTTCAAGATTTTTCTAAGAGGTTAATGAAGCATAGAGCCCATTGTGAAATCAAGAAGCTGATTTTCTTGAAAAAATGTGTATACAAAAATGCTTAATTTTAAACTAGTCTTTAAAGGCCTGTATCTGTGAAAATTCTTTCTCTTTCCCCAAGACCCTGGATCAAGTGGAGCTGCATTCGTTTAGTATTAGGTATTTGGAAATACTAATAACTCATTGCCCTTCAGTAAGAATGGTTATCAATTGTTCTGTTTGGTAGAGGTAAGAGGATTCCCTTTTTCCCAGCATAGTCAAGGGAAAAAAATATTTTGACCCTGTCTACTGCAGGAAAATAAACTGTGCAAAAACAAACCACCATTTAGTTTGAGCTCTGTTGTGTAAATTCCACTGCTAATGATTTCTTTATTGCACATTGTCACTGTGGAGAGGAAAACCAGACTTCACACAGATTTCTGCTGTACCACTGGCAGGTGAATCTATACCCAGTTTCATTGGAATTGCAAGATCAAAGGCAAAGTGAGCCTTCCAGTTCTATGCTGTCAAAACAGTAGTTCTGTGCATAGCAACAGATGTTATATGATGAGCTCGGTAATCAGCTGAGACAATCAGTTGAGTTTGATGCTAAATTCTGTAGTCTGAGAACGCTGCAGCAATTTTTCTGTGTAAAACCAAGAGGAGGGAGAAGAAAAGAAACAAAGAGGTTAAGAAAATGAAATCTTTATCCAGGTATATGCTATTCCAAACAAATTGTTCTTTCCAAGATTCACTGGAAAATGGATCTCTTGCATGAAACAGAGACAGATTGGTAAAAGCAACTAGAGGCCTATCCATTAGTTGAAATGATACTTGAAAGCAAATGGATTTTTCCGGGTTTTTTGGAAAGCTTTGTTCTCAGAAAGCCATCTGTCTCCATCTCCTGATCAAGACCAAGACAACTTCCAGGCTTCAAAGTGTAACACTGATTGGCCGTGGTAGTTCAGATAATGCCACAGCACAGTACTGACCCCAGTGGCATCCTATGGACATGGTCACAAACACAGAGGCTCCGTGCATGTGGGAGTGGATTCCTCCTGCCCTTTCTTTTTTTTCTCCAGAGAATCATGAGATGCTTGCATATGTGCAGGACAGGAATGAGCCCCTGAAATGTTGAGCCTTGTAATCACTCCTCTCCAGCGGAAGAGCTGATTTCCCCTTGACCTTCGCACGTATTAATCACTGGGGGATCTTATTACAACGATTATTTTTAGTACACTTGCCATACCATGGCTGTGGCTAGGTCCATTGCATTTTATCATTGATTCTGCTGTAAGTGCTGCTGCTTTGAAGCAGTTCTTAAGTGAAGAGTATTTGGTTCAATTATAACTGAAGGAGTACTGTAGTAAATGTTGGTCAAGAGGAAAATGCATTTGAATAATTTGCTTCCATTGCTAGGAATAATCCCTGCTTAAAAAGCTCTTAATGTTAGAACTAATTTGTTGAAGTGGCATAAAAAAAAAAAATCTAAAACTACCTTAAACTTGCTTCAGATACTTTGTCCGGTCTATGAACAAGGGCCTGGCTACAGCGATTTCATATTTGCTTCACTGGTGGGCTACACCCCTGTGTTCACGTAGCTGGAGACATACAATAATATATGATTTTGTGCATAATAGTGTGCTATTCTTCATAGCTTATTCTGCTGAAACTACAGGGAGCATCTTTGCTAGTGCCTTCAGATTGCTGTACCAGTTTGCGTGGTCCTAGATGCCTGTTTTGAAATGCCTAATCAGTGACTGCTAAAGAGATCTGTGCTGAAGAATCACTAAAGCAGCTGCATTCATCTGGTATAAGGCACACTGTGATGTGGAAAATGTGCTCACAAGCTTAGTGAGGAGCAATTCCTAAGAAGTTATAGTTGTGAACAGACTTCTGTAGGAAATTAGAGAATGCAAAGTTTAACCATGTTTAGGGTACGCTGTAAAATATTGCTGTGAACAGGTGGTGTTCTGCAAGAGTAAATAGTCTTAGATAAGCAATACTCTGTGAAACAGGAAAAACAAAGCTGTTTTCTATAATGAACTTTGACTGAAAGAGTAAGTGCTGAATGCTTCCTGAAACGTTTTCTAGACCATGCTACCTTTTTGCAGCTTACAGAAGCAGTTTTACCTTTGAGAAAGCTTGAACCAAGATTCATGGCAAACAGCAGCTGCCTAAAAATGCATTAATATTTCACTGGCAGAGAGCCTTCTTCCTGTAGTGATTGTTTATTCTTTTTGTTGCTGGGAGTAATTAGCTAGAGCAGTCACTTGCAGCTGTTAGATACTCCGAGCTCCAGCAGAGATCATCAAGGCTTTGTGTGCATTTAGGTTCTGTTTGGAAACCAGTGAGTCTCTGAAGTAGTTTACGTCAGGGAGTGCTTTTGGCAATTGGTGGGTCCACTGAAAGAAATGAGATAAACTTATGCTTTTAATTTTCAGTAGAGCAGCTGGGGTCTTACTGTGTAATCTAATTTGGTGTATGTAAAAAAAAAAATAAAAAATTAAACATTGACCTGTGTGAATTTCCTAGGTTTTATTGTCTGTACATTTGGAGGATGTATGTTTTTGACAGAAAAAAAACTAAATGCCCACCAGGCAAGGTGAATGGTTGTATCGCAGTATGTCCTTTTTCTCTAGTGTATATAGAAAGACATTTGGATATAAAACTGTTTTCTGCAGCAATAGATGTAGCTATTTCTCACCTGGAATGAGACAAATATGAGCATCAGTTGGTGGGGTTGTTTTGTTTTTTTTTTTTTTCCTTCCTGAAGGGCTGGAAAACAGAGCTAATAGAAAGCCATAGTTTAGTTTTAGTGTCCTGACCTCTGGTATCAGTGTGCATATGTCTGCCTCAGAAAACACGTGACCTTACTGTTCCTGACCCTATGCTTTTACCATGTAGGAAACTGAGTTTCCCTTGCAGGTTATTGACACGAGCAAACACAGGGTCTGCCTTGAAGTTCTATAGTTTGCTTCATATTGAGTTATCTTTGAGGAAAAATCATATTGTGTGAATCCATAATTAAATTCTTTAGCTATTCAGATTTAATGTAACTGCTAGCTCCTTTCAAAAAGTGGAGAAGTCTTCACACTCTTCGCGTACTTGAAAAGAACTGGAGGCCTTGCACCTTTGATTCTTTTAGTACTTTACCCCTGACTGGGAAAGGAACCTCTAACTCACTAGCAAACCAGCAAAATTTAAACATCTGGTTGAAACATGGCTGGTTTCATTTGTTTTTTTAAATAGGGCAGTTACAGTAGCTTTTCTATCCTGATGTCTGGTCAAAGAACTTAAAATTCTAGAATACTTCTCTTGATGGAGACAGTGTGTTAAATCTTGTCGGTATGAAAGTTCTTTAAAGCATAATATTTGAAATTTTGTGGGATGGGTTTTCCCAGAAAAGCTCTCATTTGCATTTCTGTTTATCTAATACTTAAAATAATTTCAGAAGGAAAGACAATGTATGTGGAATGATATTGGAGAAAGTACTGACCTTTTGGGGTTTAAGACTGAAGAACATTGAGGAGAAAGTACAGAGTAGTTCACAAAATGGTTAATTTCTGATGTCCTGGATTAAAATGTGCAACAATTTATATAGAAATGGGAAGCTAGTGGGTGATACTATTCTGGCTTTTTAAAAGTCTGTTAGTTACAAAACCATGGCTATACTCAATCATTGCATGCACAGTAATGTAATTCATCTCTCCTTTCTGCCTTGAAATTGTGACAGTGTAATAGCTAAATGTTTAAAAATTTAGAAGGTGTAGTTTTAATAAGCTCTGGAAATATTAATGTATACTTTAAAAAGGTCTGCAATCTCAGCAAGAAGTGGTTTGTCTTCATTAAAGAAACATTTGGAAGATGATGCATAAAGAGCAGAAACTATCTGCTCAGTCTGTAATTGTTTATACACATCTACTTGCTGTACATAACAACAATATCTACAGAGAATATGATGTAAATGAAAGTATGGATTGTCCTTGAAAGTGGTATTACCATATGTGAGTATATTGTGTTATTCTGTAAAATACAAAACAAACATTATTGTGCTGTAAAATAGAGCATTTTACACAAGTTCCAGTTTTTGGAAGGAGACTTTTTCTCATCAAGATGAGGAAAGCAATGTCACTTGTTTGAGGTCTGTATGAGCATTTCACAGTACACAAGAAAGAGGTACGACAGCTAATTACTTCAAGATGTATTGCATTTTAATTTTGGCTGCTATGACCTTTTCTTTCAAGATACATACTGATCAGACAAGCTGATGGTCTGTAACACTGAAAGGAATCATGGTTTTAGAGCTTGCATTTCTCTTCTGATCATAGCAGTTTGCATTCCCAATCGCTTAGCCAGAGTGTGTGGAGGAACTAATGTGCACAGGAGAATAGATGCCAGAAAGTCCTCTCCTGATGAGCCACAGATATGGCTTCTACTTCCCATTTCAAGTATGGTTAGTTACTCAGGACATCTCCTGTATGACTGCATTCACCAGTAACTAACAAGTAAGCATCTGAGTTGCTTAAGATTGTAGAAAAATCTGCTTTTGAGAACCGAAGTAAAAAAAAATTCCTTCATCCTGGACTTCCAGGATGCCTATTCCCCTATTTTGCTCATGCAAAATGTTGTGTGGGTTTTTATTGAGGGATCAATATTTTGTCTTATTTTGCGTCTCTGTTCTGCACTTCCTTTTGTTAAATGTACTTCTGATTTTTATTTTTAATGTTAAATCTTCTAATGAAAATCCATGAGGAGACGATGTTAATTTTATGGAGAATCAAAAAAGGGAGTTTCATTTATCACAAATTTCCTTTTTGAGGCTTTGGAGGCCAAAGTAATTTCATGTCCACCAGTACTGTGTGATTAATTGAAGTTCCTCAAGTCTGATATTTTTCCAAGGAATAAGCTGTATTCATGCAGCATTAATGCTAATCTGGTTTCTTATATTCTGTATTAGACAATTCTAGAACAGAGACAGTGGGTATGAAATATTTTTCTCTCTGCATTAGAAATAAAAAATATAAATCCTGGCAGTATCAGGATTGTGTGTGATATGTTTGAAAATCTATCCAACAAAGCATGATTGAAGATTTTGAATTGCTAAGCAATCATTATAATCTAGATGTAAATTAAATATAATCAGTAGTAGAGCATTGTCCCCTTTAAAGCTGAACATTCTTTAACACTGAGGTAAATGCGCTCATTACAATACCAAACTCCTGTGACCTGCTCACGTTAACTTTCCATTTTCAAGCTTTTGTAACTGTGATACAATCGAAGTTAATGTTCAAAGTTAAGTATTCAGGCCTCCAAGATTCTTTGCATCTATGTAGTGCTGGATCATTAACTTTCCTGGTGTGTAAAAATGTGTCTTATGCCAGCCAAAATTGTCACTGCAGGGACCTTAGAGGGTGGGGGGAAAGTAGGGAGGGAGGTTGTGGGTGTTTTGTGAACCCTTTAGTGAGCACTTCAAAGTCAACTTGACTTGACCTCTTACGTCCAAGTGCCCTTTTTCTTGTGTTTTTTTTTTTTTTCCTCCCCTCTGGAGGTTTAATTTATCAGAAAATCTATCTACCCCTTTTGGAAACAGTAGCAATCATAGCAAAATATACACTAAGCTGTCAGAGATAACTGACCACCACTTGCAGCAATGTACTGTCTCCTCCCTACCTGCACACAGGCCATGGTTGGTCGTGGTAGGGGTTGGTCATGACAGGAGAGGGAGAGGACCTTTTCTGAAGAATAGCACCAAATCCAGATCCATAACAAAGTTGAGGTCCTTCCTTTTTTCCTCCTGTGCAGAAGATTGTCTCTTACAGTATGACAAAACTTACTGGTAATGTGTTGTGACTGATCCCTATTGCAAGTGTGAACTGTGGCTACTTGCCATGAGTAGGCAAGCGAGTCTGTGTTGTTTATGAAGACAAGAAGTGATGCTGCAGTGAGACAGGGAGGTGTGACGGCAATTTGCACCTCTACTTCATTTGCCCAAAGGATCTGTGTTTTCTTTGTTGATACTTCAGGAAAGTGACAAGGGGACACTAGCCAAATGCACTGTTAACAGATGTAGCAGTGGCACTCAGAGTCAGACACAGAGTCTATCATTCATGCTTAAAGCTTTCTTCTT
Source organism: Burhinus bistriatus (assembly GCA_013397275.1). Taxonomy (NCBI): domain Eukaryota; kingdom Metazoa; phylum Chordata; class Aves; order Charadriiformes; family Burhinidae; genus Burhinus; species Burhinus bistriatus. Next base: position 74,062 of record VYXH01009749.1, on the reverse strand, counting down.
AAACATATGCATTGCAGGGGTCCCACTACCAGCAGAAAGTACTTGCTAATTGTCAGCCAAATGCTGAGTTGTTTCACTTGCTGTAGAGCTTTTAAATCAGAGCTGCTGTGTTATGGAGGGAAGGGTTAGCATTTATCCTCGACTTCTATCCTAGTCTTCTGCCAGAAATCCTGGGTCCAACGCGCTCACTTCTAACACAAACAGGGTGATAACCATTAGCCCTTGCTGAACAGCAGATCTAATTTTGCTGATGAGTGTCTCTCATTAATACATCAGTCAGCTTTTTTTAAACTGACATCATAGCCTCTGCCTCTATGAGGGCCTATGTGTAATAGAGAGATTTAAGCAGGAGCCTATTAATGGCATTGTCATTATTCATCACCGTAACTGTCGGGTTCACTCACATAAGGACAATCACAGTTTAAGCAAGGAAAACGAGCTGTGGCTGAAGTGAGGGACAGATCTGTGGCCCCAGTTTGCTGTATTCTGCTACGGTGGAGCAGATGCAGAGAGGGATATTCTGTCTGCTGGTGCTCTTTAGTGATAGCTATTATTAGGGTGCCTAACAGTCTGGGTGCTGTCACTTAAATACTTCACAATCATCCACACCTGTACAAATATTGTCTCTGACTTACCAGCTGGACTCAAACTGGGGCAGTTCCCCTGTTTTTTGTCGCTGCAATGCAGGTGACTGTCTGGAGGGGGGTGAGGCAGCTCCCGTATGACATCTGGGTGTCCCTGGTCGGGCTGTGAGCTGTAGCGCAGCAGACCTGCTTCATCAGTGGCTCAGTTTGGAGAAGGACATTTCTGTTTTGTTTTCTTAAAGGGAATCTCTGGTCTTTTGCATAGTTCAAAGTTACTCTTTGTGTGGATTGTTAAGATTTTTCCAGCTGGTACTTTGTGAAGTCCTGATGGAAGGAGGTAATCTGGTAAAGTGTTCTCTGTTTTGCAAGTATCCCAGAAGCTGTAGCCACTTGTCTCCCTAGTGGCCTGTGTGCTGATTGGTGTGTACGTAAGCTGTACAAAGTGCTGTTTTTCACACGCTTTTCCAGCTGTGCAAAGTACACAAATTATTCAGACTCGCTCCTGCAGTGGTGAAAAAAAAATCCTGTTTCTTAATACAGCCAATATCACACACATACTGTTGCAGAAATCATCCCAACCAAAATATTTTTTACAGCTTGTTGTATTAAAGCTAAGTAACCAACTGGTATCTGAAAACTGGGAGCACCTGTGGCATTCCTTAGGTCAGAGGCATACACTGTTCTAAAGGGCGGTCAAACCCAGTCCTGTCCGGTCTCCTTCAACGTTTCTATGTTGATGGTGTATACTGTGGAAGTTTGACTTTGCATGCTCATTGACATGTCATTTGACAACAATTTTTGTAATTCTATTGAATACATCTTTAAATCCGTAACACCAGAGGGTTTCTTTATGAACCACTGAATAATTTACTATGCAAAACTTTAGTAGTAAATGATGAGAAATTTGATTGCTATGGGATCATATCTGACAACTGTAATGCAAGAGTACAGTACCGTCTACCAATTCAGCTTTCTTCGGCTGTCCTGAAATGCCAGTGCTTGCTTTTGCGTGCTGGTATCCAAGAAGATACTTAAATTCAGGGCATCTACTTCTCACATAATTAGTTAATGTAATATGTTTGGTTGAGGGTGGAGCAGTGGGAGAAGGAATACTTACTTCCATTGTTTTATGTAAATGAGACCAATAAATCATGTCTGAAACACCCTTAAATTTAAGTTCATAAGTTCACAAAGAAGAGCTTTTGCTATGTAGAAATAAGGCTGCTGGGCGTCCTGTGTACCTGTGTATGTACTTATGGATTCTGTTATAGGTTCTCCAAATGTTTTTATTACTTTTTATAGGAATAATTTTAGGGGTTTGTGTACATGGTGGGTAAGGTGTCATTTAAACCTATTGAAACTCTTCAGATGATCTCAATGAAGCTACTCCAAGAATAAGAATGGCCAAAAAACCCACCGCTTCTCTAGATAACAACATTTTTATTAGCAATATTAGGTGTAGCCAGTGTTAGTATTTCTGGAGACAAAAGGCTTGACTTTAGTAAGCGTTATCCTATGCCTGCCATTGCGCTAATAAGAGCATAGTCTTGGCCTGACAGTCCTTTTGTCAAGGGAATCAGACTGTCCAAAAGCAGGTCACAATGGGTTTCAATGTTTAGTACAGAAAATTTCTGATTTGGCTTTTCTGTTAATTGTTTAATCTTACCAATGAAAATACAAGAGACCAAGCAGGATTACACCAGGTAACAGCCTTTAAGCAAAGTTAGTTTTCAGGAAAAATTACTCAGTGAACTGCTACAAATTGCCCAGCCCTGGCATTTCTGACCAGTTCGAGAAACCTTAGCCACTTTTTTGTAAATCAAGGCACTGTAATATTGTGCATCCTCTGGTTTACATATGTTTAGTCAGAAAACAGTCATTATTTGAGCACTTCCTGCATTTTACATGGTTGCCTGTGCAGATTAGATTATCTAGGCCAACTTCTGAAAACTTAGATCTATGGAAATATGTTTTCAAACATGAAATGTTACTTTATTTCAATATTTGAAGAAGATATACTTAAAATGATGCAGAAGTAAAAGCTTGTTTTGGTTCAAGAAACAATTGTGGGTATTTTAGGAAAACAGCAAATCTGCTGGTTTTGTCTTAAAAAAAATCTTCCTGTAAAAGAGCAATTTAGATACCTTTAAAATAATTCAGCTAAAAATATAACATTTGTGTAGAAGCAAATCAGTTGTTGTGTGTGCTACGTAAAGAAAAAAAGAAATTTTGGTGATTATCATACTGTAATACAGATTACCTTTGTTGAAATTTTGGGTTGTTTCAGCCATTAAGTGGCTTGAAATGGAATATATATTAATGTTTTTATGTAGAAAGTGTATTAATCTATGTAAGTGTACTAATTCTTGAAGATCAGTGCCCTCCAGATACGAGGTTTTTGGAAAGTCATGAGATACGGGCTATGTTCCAGTTTTCTTACCACAATGTTTAGGAAGTGATTGCACTTCTGTTGCCAGGGGCTTTGTTTTCCATTGTGCAGTCAAAACAAGAAGCCTTGCTAGCATTTTTTAAAGGCTCACCTACAAAAAGTGAGTGACAGAGGGAAGAAAATGTATAAATGAATGTCTTAGCCAAGCTCATATTCCTACTGTCTTTCTCTGTGGAAAGTCCATTTTAATGTAGGCATATCTCTGAAAAACAGTGACTTTAAAAAATGATAAGGGGAAAAAAAAACCCACCCAAACTCTGAGTCTGACTTTTTTAGGTATTGTGCTTTCTACCTTAGGTGCTGGAACCCCAGAGACATGACCCATCACCCATTTAGAGGCTTGTAACCCTGCTTATGATCTGTGGCTCTTAAACATCCATCTGCAGGGACTTTCTGCTGTTTGGTTGTCCTGTGCAAATAAGACTTGCAATGTTAAGGTGGGAATCGTTGGTTTCTATTTCAGGAATTGCTCTGCTCCAGAAATGATGATGTTGCCTGGTTTTCACTCCTTCCCTGGACAGACTGAGAACCAAGAAAATATGCCAGTGTTAATGACACAGACTTTTTATCGTCTGTCAGCTAGAAAAGTTAAATTTTCGTGGTGCTTCATAATCGGCATCAGAAGACATGTTTCGAGGGTCTGGGATGGGTGTGGTAGGACCCACACAGGCCTTGTGGGGAGCAGTTCCATCCACGGAAAGCTGCCAGCAGCACAGGGTCTTTGCAGACCTATTCTTAGCATTTATTCCAGTCACCAAAATATTCCTGTAGGGGAGAAAAAAAGAGGAAAAGTGCTTTTGGTCAGGAACAGTTGCTGACTTCTCTAAATTAAACCATTGCTGTAACTTATTTCACACATTGGTGAAATAAGCCTTTTGAAATGTTATAAATAGCTTGCAAGTTAGCCAAGAAGCTTGAGCCCTTTTGTCTTCCAACATCCGATGTTGATCTCTGTACTGTTTGAGATGTAACTTACCGATGTCTCTAAACTCTCTCATTCTGATGACTCTGAAATATGAATTCCAAGGGAGGCTAATTTCCTATGTTTGGCCAGGAGCATGTGTGACGCAAAGACAGATTGTGTTTACATTAGATAGGAAAGGAAAGAGAACAGGAGATGGCATCAGATCTTTTTTCAAGTTTTTGTGAAATGACTTTTGGCCCTCTTGATCAGGTTATGTTAAAGGAGAATTTAGGGCACAAGACTACAGAAATGCTTTATTTTTATCTGAAGTGAAACTTACTGATTTGTTTCTGTGTGTGCTTCTGTGTTACAAGCAATGCAACATTTGCAGAAAATGAAACAAAGATTATCATAGTTTTTGTGGTGTTTTCCTGTTGTCAACAGGGGCTAACTGTATAGAGGCAGATTGAAAGGTTCCATAAGGAGTATTTATGCAAGCTGTATTGTTAAAAAGTTTTTGTGTCTTCATATGTTAGTAGACAGTAATTAAAGATGAGCTAAAATTGTTCATAGAATTTAAATCTCTTAACTGAAATTTGTATTAAAATTCACTGAAATAATATACATGTGGCGTCCATATAAAACAAAGTTTGAGCAGTATTGGGACTCTTAATGGTATTTAGAATTTTAAAGTATCAGTTCAAGCCTAAGTACAAAATCAAAACAACATGTATGATCAACTTTTGCTGATTTTTATTTTTGTTTTTCCCCCCTTCCACTATTTGTGCAAGCCAACTAGCCCTTACGGGCCAAAGGGGTAAGGGTCTAACTTACTAGCTCAAGTCAATGTCTTGAAGCAGTATACAGCAGTCAGTCGCATATGCTGAAATTAGTTACGTGAGTGCTTATTTCACATTGATTGAAAGCCTCCCTTTAAGAACAAATAGACAATATAGTATATATTCAGGTGGCTGGAGAAGCTGTTTCAGAAAAGATTGTGTATGCAGTTGTTAATTGACAGTAAACAGTTGTTCAAGGTCATGCGGGGAAACAAACCATCTGAAAATCTTCTTCTTCCGCTGCTTTAGCCGTTGGAATGGCTGAGAACCCTCCAAGAACACAAATTATGCTTAAGGTAGCAATTTAAAACCATTTCTGTCTACTCCATTGCTCTGCTTTCCAGACCAATTTGTTATTTCTTCACTGTAAGAATGTAAATTAGGAAGAAGTTTGCAGATGAAGATTTCTTCACAGCAACATTTCAATTGCCTTGTTGGTGTAAAGCTGTTGATCCTTGTAATTTAATTGGTAAACGTTCCCTGCAAATATGTGTGGTAAACTGGTAAATTAGAAGTGCATAGTATTTTTGCTTTTAATCTCCAGGGAAGTAGTCATGTTTCTGCTTTTACTGCAACATCTTTCCTTAAATGCTTACCAAGTCTCAGCTGCTGCTTTGATTATATTTTTTTTTTTGTAAAAGAAACTGCTGTAGAACATTTCCGTACAGATGATGGACAGCTTTATATCTACATTCATAGACTGATGAAGAGGCCATACCAGAAATACAGATCAGGGAGTGAGTAATTTTTTTCGTTAACGATGGTGTAGGACTAGATGCAAGAAATCTTTAAAGCTCTGTTCCTGTTCTGACTACAAATGCACTTGAAACTCTTACAGGTTTTTATTCACAAATCATGAAGCCCACGGGTTCCACTACTCGTTTTATTGTACTTTGTAATAGCAGAGGCAGTTGTTAGCCATAACTATAATTATTTCTACACCAAGACATTTAATGTTCTTTTTCCAGTACCTATGGGATAAATAAAAATATTCCCCTTAAAAGGGAATGTATATGAATGCACGTTACTTCAAAATAAATAAATATAATTGCAATTTATTTAATTCTTTAAAATTCTTTGGAATTGTTTTTATCCAGCTTGGAAGAAGCAACTGGATGTTGAAGACAGATTCAGTCTTTGCACGTAAGATGTGTTTATTCTGTATTTGGAATGAATATCCTAAGAAGAGACTCCAGCTTAGTATTGGCTGAAAGTCCATGAGGATTACATGTAGGTGGTGTGGATTTTCTCTTGAATAAGAGCGGGGAGATCATTGCATATATTCTAGTAGTTTAATGTTTAGTCATTACATCACTTCCCAATGCTGATGTTGACGCAATCAGTCTTGTCGTCTCAGTGCTCTTGAAATTATTTGTACCATGTTCTTGAGGAAAATATGGGATAGAATATTACATTGTGTGAGATATTTAAATCAACTTTTTCCAACTTAAGTTGGTACAGTAGTACATTGGGTTTGCGTGGCCACGTTTTGGTAGTGGAGGGCTACAGGGGTGGCTTCTGTGAGAAGCTGCCAGAAGCTTTCCCTGTGTCTGATAAAGCCAATGCTAGCAAGCTCCAAGATGGACCCGCAACTGGACAAGGCCAACCCCATCAGGAATGGTGGTAGCACCTCCCTGATAACGTATTTAAGAAGGGGGGGAAAAACTGCTGTGCAACAGCAACTGCAGTGGGAGAAAGGAGTGAGAATATGTGAGAGAAAAAACTCTGCAGATGCTGAGGTGAGTGAAGAAGGAGGGGGAGGAGGTGCTCCACGTGCCAGAGCAGAGATTCCCATGAAGACCATGGTGAGGCAGGCTGTCCCACTGCAGCCCATGGAGTTCTGTGATGGAGCAGATATCCACCTGCAGCGCAGGGAGGACCCCACGCTGGAGTAGGTGGATGCCCGAAGGAGGCTATGACCCTGTGGAAAGCCCATGCTGGAGAAGGTTTGCTGGCAGGACTTGTGACCCTGTGGGGGACCCACGCTGGAGCAGTCCATTCCTGAAGGACTGCACCCTGTGGAAAGGACCCCTGCTGGAGCAGTTTATGAAGAACCGTGGGAAGGACTGACATTGGAGAAGTTCATGGGGGACTGTCTGCCATGGGAGGGACCCCACGCTGGAACAGGGGAAGAGTGTGAGGAGTCCTCTCTGTGAGGAGGAAGGAGCGGCAGAGACATGTGGTGAACTGACCACAACCCCCATTCCCCGTCACCGTGTACCACTTGGGTGGAGGAGGTAGAGAAAATCGGGAGTGAAGTTGATCCCTGGAAGAAGGGAGGGGTGGGTGGAAGTGGTTTAAGATTTAGTTTTTCTTTCTCGTTACTCTACGCTGATTTGATTGGTAATAAGTTATATCAATTTCCCCAAGCTGAGTCTGGTTTGCCCATGATGGTAATCAGTGAATGATCTCCTTGTCCTTATCTTGACCCATGAGCCTTTCATTACATTTTTTTCTCCCTTGTCGAGCTGAGGAGAGGAGTCATAGAGTGGCTTTGGTGGGCACTGGATGTCCAGCCAGGCTCAACTTACCACAAGTAGAATATGGAAGAGGCAGCAGTTGTGTTATAAAGCTGTCTGGAAGCAATTTGAAATAAAAAGTAATGTCTGGGTAATTGCATCTTGTCCTCTGTAATCAAAAAGTATCTGTAAACCAGAAGGAGTTACAAAATTTCTGTTTGGAGCACAGACAAAAAGTGCTTCCTATTGCATCCTGTTTGTGAAATACTACTACTTCTACCACAAGAACAGAACAGGAGACATCAAGAGTATTGCCAGTGTCCTAAAATTGCTGTCATTCCAGGGACTTTATAAAATATTCTGGAAGTGGTCTTTAGGTGGACTGCAAGAAACTTTGTGAAGCACTATAGAATAGTGTGCAAGAAACAGACAATGGCAGACCAGTTTCAAATTTGAAGTCTACAACAGAATTCCTTTATATATGCCTTTTAGCTGTTCAAAACACAATAGCTTCTTATATGATTACACAATTTTCCTAGACTGTAGAAATGTGTTGAATCAACTTGCATGGTTTATACTTCTGTTGCTAGAATTAATTGCAGTGTCAGTCAATCTACAGTCAATCAGGAAGATAACATGAAGTTGAGTGGTTGTATGTGTTCCTATATACTGTATATTTATATCTTTCTATATTTTGCACTCTTTATTTTCAACTTGGATGGGATTGGAATTTCTTCCTGTCTGAGCAGTAAGCCTGATGAGAGGATTTTAAGAATCCATATGTTTGCACATCAGTTTGAAATAGAAATCCTGTCCCTTGACCTTAAAGTTCTTGTGGCCATTAAGATAGGGTCATGCATGACCATATGAATGAACACAGTTTCTTACGGACCCTCCTCAAAAGATGAAAACTACTTGACAGAGGTGGGGTATATCTGACAATGTAGGGCGGGACCCTTTTTGGCAAGAGGCTTGCTAATTTTGTGAAGAGACCTTCAAACTAGGAGAGGTTTCTCATAACCTGAGGCAAGTGAGGGCTCCACAAGCAGAACAGAGGCATCCAGGGGACTGCAAGACTGGAGGAGTCACAAACCTGTAAAGAAATGGAAGACAAGCTGTGGAAACAAGGAAGAGCCACCAGGAGGGTACCTGTTGCCTGAGCATGGAGGGTGGGGTGAGGACACCCAACAGTCAGCTGCAGCTGAAACTGGTGAGGCAATGAAAGGCACAGAGCTTTCCTGTTGTACATCAACAGCAAAAGGAAAGGCTGAGGAAAATGTATCCCTTCTGCTCAGTAGAGGCAGAGACCTCATGACAAAGAAAGTGAAAAATGTTGAAGTGCTCCACTGTTTTTTTTGGTTTGTTTTCACTAATAAGGCCTGCCCTTGGGTCCCTGAGCCTCCCAGCAGAGTCTGGGGGAATGACGCTACGCATGGGACAGGGGGATGTAGTTAGGGAGCGCTGAGACTCAGACAAGTCTGTGGCACCTTGGGTTCACCCAGGGGTGCTGTGGGAGCTGACTCATGTCACTGGAGACAGCTCTGTACTGTCTTTGAAAGGTCATGGCACCTGGTTCCTGATGAAGGGGAAAAAGGCAAATGTTGCACCCGTCTTCAAGAATTGTGAGGAGAGGAACCCAGGTAACGACAGGCTGGTCAGCCACTGGGAAGGCCATGGAGCAAATCCTCCTGGAAACCACTTCCAGACACAGAAAGGAGAAAGTGAATGGGAGCTGCCGGCACAGGTGTACCAATGGCAAATCTTGTGCAGCCTGTGTACCCACCTTCTCCTGTGATGAAGTGACTAGCACTGTGGAAGCAGTGGCTGTTGCATGCTTTGACTTTAGCAAGGCCCTTGTCACAGTCTTCCATAGTTTTCTTCTCACCAAATTCATGAGATGAGTGAATGTGAAAGCAGGCAGAAGGTTGAGTAGGACTGATGGGCTTAGAGAGAGGCAATGAGTGAAATTTTTCTGAGATGTCTCCATTTGGAGATATTCAAACCTCAACTGAACAAGTTCCTGAGGAACCTGATCTAGATGAACCTGGTTTGAGCAGGGTGTTAAACCAGGTGATTTCCAGAAGTCATTTCCAACATGTATGTTTCGTATGCTTCCATGAAGTACCAATAAAATTGGTTCTTTTTTAGCTTGCTTTCAATGTCAGATGGTTTTGTAACCATCCAAGACTGATTTTTTTTATCTGCCCAGGTAAGCTGAGAACTTCACTGCTACCCTATACGCACAGCGGTGGATAGTATGTTGTTGCAGTTTCTGATGCCCCAAGCTACCGCTTCTAGATTTATGGTAGCTTCCACAGCAATGAGTCATAGCTGGAAAAATCAGAGCAGTAGTACTCCTTGAAAGACTTTTGCAGACCACTGTGTCATTTCCTTTTGCATACTTTGTAACAAGGACTAAATTTGGACAAGGAAACTACCCTTGTAGTCTGCTCCCAGCAGCCTTTTCCTTGACCCTCCAGTGCCTTTTTCAGGTATACATTTATATGTTACTACATGCATACTGCCTTTACATGGTTGTAATAAAATTGATATTGCCTACAAGCATCTGATTTCTATGTGTATTGTGCTTTAAGGCAGTGCATCTGCAATGAATCAGTTATCTGGGAGCCTAGCGTGTGTACCACCACATCTGTTAGGTGCTTGGAAAGGGTCTGTGGTGCACTGTACTGCTAACTCTGATATAGGAAAGTGATCTTCACAGGCATAAAGGGGACGGTGCTGCCTTATGCCGTGTGTCATGGAAGTAAGTCCTAGAAATTATGTGAGAAGAAGGATAATTGTGTGGAAATGGCTTTTTGCCTTGCTGAAAGCTGCTGATAATTTAACATGGATATCTAATCTTGCCATTAAAATATTGTGTGGAAAGTGCCAATTGTAAGCTATTCTTATTTTTTTGGCACAAGTCTGCCTATCTGACATCAAGATGATTATACCCTTTTAAAAAATATGTATGTGTCAATTACAGAATTGTAATTTAAATATCTTAGTTAATTCTTCTTGCACGAGCAACTAAAAAGCCTCTTTCAATAATTTCATTTAATTATTTAAATCAATTTTACCCTAGTTATTTTGCTAATGCTAATCTAGCTTTCGATACACTTTGCACGGCAGTTCTGCTTGTCTAGGGAATGAGCCCCAAAAGGACATTTTGCCACAGAAAATTGCCCTGAACTTGTGTTCCGAAACTTCCTTCTGTGGCCCCTGTGGCATGCCTCCAGCTCTCCTCCGCACAACTAATCCTTTCCTGGATGTTGTCAGTCTCCTGTATCTCCATTCAACTTTTATAGGAGGGGTTGGTGTGCAGTCTATAATGGAAAAATCAGCTTACATTAGGGTTGCAGCACGTGACTTACTGTAGGGGAAAGCAGTAGCACGTTTCTTGCTTCTTCAGGGCTGGGGTGAGGGGAGATGGAGAAGGGAGAACTGGTATTTTATTAGGAAAAGGTGTAGGAACTTGCTGGTTTTTGGATTCCACCTGTGTTACAAGCCATTGTGCAGGCTGTTGAAAGGTCTGGATTCAAAGGAAGCTGTTAAAAGAAATAACCTTTCTTTCTGAGTTTTGTAGAACTAGTAGACAACAGAGCTCTTAAATGGAATGAATTTTATTTACAAGTACAGCATTTTTTTTTCAGTTGCTGGTGTTTTCCACTGTGGGTGTCTTTACTCATCTTAAATTTGAACCAATAACAACAGTAGGTGAAAACACTGATTCTTTGTTGTCCTAACAGGTTGAAAGGTTTCTTATGTGTGTTTTCTCTTCAGTCTGTTACTACCCCTTTGAAGAGAGAATGTCAGTCAGATATGTTGGACAACTCACTGGTCTTAGTAGGATGCTTTTATAACAGTTACCTATGTGACACCTGTAGGAAATGCCACTGAATGACTAGATTACTTCATAGTTCGGATGTGTTTGTGTTCGGTCAAGGCTTGTTCTTATACTAAGTGAGCCCAACAGTACTGTAACCAGTCTGATCTCCTTGGGGCTGCTTCTGGCATAGAATAAAGGACGCTTGCACTGTTGTCAGGTTGGTAGAGTATTGTTAAGAGATGGTGACAGCTACTTCTCATCTTAAAATAGATGTAGAAATTAGGTCAGTTCTGGTTACGGAAACTATCAGCTCCAACTTCTCACTGCCATCCTCCAGAAGTACATAAGGCATAGTTGGAAGAGCAGTTTGGCTAGCCTTTACTATTTTTCAAAGGCTTTGTTTATAAACAAAGGGTAGAAAGGATCAGCACAACTGAAAAAACTTACCAGCAGACACAGAAGAGAGCCTAGCCCTGAAAAAGAGCTGGGTTTCTTCACTACAAGGTCTTGCTTAAGCAGGGCTCTTTAGCCTAAATGCTGCCTCCTGCTGTGTTCTAGAAAATAGGATGTAGCACCTTCTTTGTGGCAAAAGAGAGCTCTGCCAGAAGGCATTGCCCCCATTGGTCTCCCGATCAAACGGGGGCAAACTGCAAGAGCCCCCTTTTTCAGCTAGCCTTGGTTCAAAGGGTTGGCACAACTTACAAACTGAAGGCTTCTGTCTCTAAGACAGATAAGGGCTCTGTGACCTGCTATAGATTTGTATCCTAAAAAAGAAGAGCAGTGAGCTTCCCACAGCTACCTGCAAGCAGAATTATGTAATGCAACTATTTATGATACATGTCAAATATAGACATAAGACAGCAGTCTTTTAAAACAGCCTCCCAAACTAGCAGAGAGGTATGATGCTCAAAAGCTATGGTTCTTGATGTTAGGTCTCTGGACCTGCCTCTGATTAAATTACATTGTGGGCAAATTCTGTTTGGTGTTGGGGGCATCTTTTAAGAATGTACTTTTTCAGCCACAATGTTTTAAAAATTTGAGGAAGAAGAACCTGTCTGGAATGCAAAGTAAAGCATTGTGCACTGCAGTCTTTTCCACGTTATTTCTCCATGGACTGTTTCTACCTTTTTAAAGTTACTGTATTCCCACATTAAGTTTATTCTGGCCTCAGCCTGAGTTGTGTGCGCCTCAGATTAAACTAGGTGCTGTTTCTGCAGCCTTTAAGATACCAAGAGAATTAAGGAAGCATTAAAACCTGGCGATCAGTATCTGTGGGAAATAGCTGCTTTTAAAAAGGGAGCAATTAGCATTTCCTCTTACTTGCGTATAAACTTTTCAACCTTCAGAATTATTCATAAGTGTTTATGGTTTACAGTATTTATACTGTTGGTTTTTTTTTTTTAACTGATCTGTTGTAGCTCGATGTTAATAATGAAAGATTTTCTGTCTCATGCAGATTATCAAGCAGTTTGTAAGGGGGAGGCTTGCTTGTATATGATATGTAAAGCACATCTAAGAATGATAGTTAATACTGAGGCTTTTACATTAGATTAGTCCAACTTTGAGCCACATCTAGACTGGGATTTTCCAGTTCCTGTCTCCCACTAGTTCTTCATTGCTTGTCATATTGCAATAGGCCCTACTAAAAAGTCTGTCCTCAGCTTTCTTATAAACCCCCTTTAAGTATTGAAAGTCTCAATAACATCTTCCCAGAGCCTTCTCTTCTCCAGGCTGAACAAGCCCAACTCTCTCAGCCTGTCTTCATAGGAGAGGCCTTCCAGCCCTCTGATCATCTTTGTGGACCTCCTCTGGACACAGTCCTACAGGTCCATGTCTTTTGTGTGCTAAGGGCTCCAGAGCTGGACGCAGTACTCCAGCTGGGGTCTCACCAGAGCAGAGTAGAGGGGCAGAATCACCTCCCTCAACCTGCTGTCCACGCTTCTTCTGATGCAGCCCAGGATACAGTTGTCCGTCTGGGCTCTGAGCATACATTGCCGGCTCATGTCCAGCTTTTCACCCACCAGTACCCCCAAATCCTTTTCCACAGGGCTGCTTTCAATCCCTTTATCCCCCAGCCTGTATTGATACCAGGGATTGCCCCAGCCCACCTGCAGGACCCTGTACTTGGCCTTATTGAACCTCATGAGGTTCATACAGGCCCGCTTCTTGAGCTTGTCCAGGTCTCTCTGGGTGGCATCCCGTCCCTCAGGTATGTCAACCACACCACTCACCTTGGTGTCACCTGCAAATTTACTGAGGGTGCCCTCAAACCCAGTGTCTGTTTCATTGATGAAGATATTGAACAGTACTTGTCCCAGTATGGACCCCTGAGGGACACCACTTCTCACCGATCTCCATCTGACATTGAGCAGTTGACCACTACCCTCTGGATGCAGCCATCCAACCAGTTTCTCATCCACTGAACAGTCCACCCATCAAATCCATATCTCTTCAATTTGAAGAGAAAGATGTTGTGGTGGACCGTGTCAAAGGCCTAAGAAGGAATGGTTTGAAGAAAGGGGTCTTATATAACTATTGTGACCAAATTTGTAAAAGTAATTTTGTCAAATCCTACTTTTCAAGGAGATGGCAACAGTATTGATGTTAACAATGTCCATACAGATTCACAAATTCAGTCCCTTTGTACCTGTGACTATGCATGAAAACTAGCTCACTTTTGCCATGAATATTTATGGTCTGCAATAATCTGATTAACCATAAAATTTAACAGTATGTTAGCTCCATGACCTGATAATTCTAAATCTTTGCAGGGTCAATGACGCATTTTGATTGATATGAAATGATCAGAATTTATTGGAGGTTTTCCATGGTTGCTCCGTGACAGAAATATAACTAGCTAAATATATTGTAATATGAAATATGTAAAGCAGTGGATTTATCTAGCCAGGGGTTTTCAATTTTTTGATAATTTACAAAGGAAAGTGTGAACCCTTCAGAAAGTACATCCTTGTGGATTGCTACATAGCACATGCAAACTCATTTTTCTAAATCATCTCTCATTTGACACCCTTAACATTGTATTATGAAACCTTCAGGATTCTGAAGACCACAAACTAAAACCACACTCATATTAGTCAACTGTTTGCATGGATAATTTTTCTTTTCTGAAGTTTCAATTACTTGATCACTAACTGACTCTAGAGGGCATAGATATTTTAGTTGTAGCCATCTGGCTACACTATGAAGAGCACTGCATTTTGTCAAGTGGTGTTGCAGTTGTTAGGGCACTGTCTTTTGGAGATGATTGTCTTCTGCCTCTACTACACCTGGAGAATGGTATAACTGGCCTTGCACAGGGTGAGAAGGTCTGTATAAGTAGTTCACAAGTTAAAGAAAATAGAGGAAACATTCAGGAGCAAGAAAATTAATTTAACTCAATCTAGACTTTCTTTAACAGAGGCAAATGAGTTTAGGAAGCCAAATAGTGATGGAGATGCATTTTTTCTAAATTTCAAAGAGAAGGGATGATTTAAAATGATCTGTAATATCTGTCATTCTCAGAGAATGAGCGTGAAACAGTGTGACCAAAAAGACTCTGTTGTGTGACTTAAATGAAGAAAGTTAGCAGGTGATTACACTTTTTATAATTATTTTGCTTTTAGGTATGAAGGTTGATAGCTTTAACCCTCTGTACTTTTTGGACCTTCAGCATCAGGCACAGAACTTCCAATGGTGCTTTTCGTTTAATGACTTTCTCCAAGTCATGACGGACACATGCTTTTCAAGCGTTCCCTATAATCTCCATTTGAGGAGTAATGGGATTGCCAGACAGCCAGCCTGGAAAATTTCTTTGGAGGACTACAGTTGTAAGTATAGTTTCAAATATACATCATAAGTAGGGCATTTTCTGGTAGTTCTGTATTGTACAGCATGTATTATTACGTCCAGGTGAACAACAAAACTTATTTTTAAAAATAATTTGGGATCTATTGTTACTTTATTTCACCTGTGTAATATGATTTAAATTTAAAATTAAAAACTAAAAGTTCACTCTGGATCTTTCTCAGTGTGCTGGATGAATTCCTGTGCAGCACATGAGCGGGTAGTTCTCCTATTCATGTTATTTTTTTCTAAATATGAAAGAATAGCAACTGTCTGATATGGTAGTCATTGTGGGCCTTTATGAGCTCCCAGAAAAACAATCTGAGAAGAAATTCTTAGACTGTATTGAATACATAAAAACTCGGAAATTTCAAATGTGCAAAAATAAGTCACAGATCTGATGGATTCTAGATTGTCTTCAGAAGCAGTTTTTTATCAGCACAGGACCTTCATTAGAGACGAGTGCTTAATCTTGTTCCAACTGCTTGTGTTTTCATAAAGGATGTGTGGCACAGAAAACTTAATCAGCACAAATAAAGGTTTAAAGTGAGAGACCAGTGCCGTTTTCCATTCTTTCATGAAGATGCCTGAAAGTCGGTGGGATTGCACACTGGTATGTGCTTAGCAATGTGAGCGTACTGCAGCTGGCCGCAGCACAGACTCTCCACTAAGCAGGAATGTGGCCCTGGCTCTCCTCAGACCACCTTTCCTCCCAGATGAAGTGATTTGAAAGGAGGCAGGAGTAGCAGTTCAAGTACTGCTTCTCATGGACTCCGTGTGCCATTTAAAACACCAGGAAAACTGAAAACTTTTCTTCTCCCCAAGTCGTGAGAGAGCACCTGACTCTATTTGGATGCCTGTCTGTCATAATTTTTTTGAAGACTTGCTAAGACAAAATCAATGCCACTTTCAAGAGATGCTCTGTGAGTAACATTAGGAGTCGCCTTAGCAGGTAGCAGTTGTTGCTAACCTCTTACATGAGTGACCTCCCAGCTGCGTGTGAGGAGGGACTTTGAGGCCAAAGCTGTCTGGAAAGGGCTACACAGCCCAGAGGTGGTGGACCAGGTTAATCTGGTGTGCAGTTCCCCGCCTACGCGTAGGATATCAGAAGACCTTTTTATTCACATATTTTTGAAGTTGAGTGAAAAGTGCAGTGAGAATTCAAAAATCGGGAAGAATATGAAAAGCATAGCTTGTATTTGATCTGCAGCATCGAGCTTTTGCTTTTGATCTCTCTGGAGGTTGTGACAAAGTACTCTGGTACCGCTTGATCAAGCCAGCAAGAAATCATTTTCTTCTTGCTAAATGGTTGCAAACTTTACAGGATTTTATAAACTTTGCTTAGCAGAGGCAAGACAGTGATTGGAAGTGTTAAGATCAAATTACTCAAGTCCCTAAAGATAGTCTTCTAGGTCCCCGCTGGGCGAAAAAAAAAAAAAAAGAAAAAAGAAAAGGAATCAAAATTTAACATCTATTTATCTAACATTCCATAATCTAAATCAAGTTGGAAGGGAGAAAGACTCTGAAAGAAGATCAATATGAACTGTCTTAACTAGAAAGATCAAATTTTCTTTTTAAACAAGAATGCTTTCTACCAACCTCAGCAAAAAGGAAGGTGCATCTTGTTGACTTTTTTTTTGACAATTAATTGGAGTTCTGTCACTTCCCAGGGGTTAATTTTGTAGGTTTAAAAAGTACATCTATTTAATAGTGTTGAGATGTTATTTATTCACCAGTGAGAGGTCTTGAAAGAGGATCTCCTAACATGCAAGAGCAAATTTTGCTGTTAAAAAGCAGAATGTAAGTCTTCTTTCAAACAAAATCAATCTGCGTATGGCATTCTGAAGTGAATAATAGATATTCAAACTATACTATAAAAGCATACAAGATAAATTCAAGGGCAGAGAGGATTGCAAAAACTTTACAGTGCAATGTAGGGTTGTTCCACGCTGCATTTGACTTTATATCTAAATTTGTGCGTTATATTTGACTACACAAGAAGGAAAAAGAGCTACTGGGTAAACCAGGCCTCTAAAGTTGTTTTCAAATAACACACATCCCACCTTATACCCGCATGTAGACTGAGCACTATTAATGGAAGCAATGTGGCTGCATTGGCTCTACATTACACCCATGCTGATTACCAGCTTCTTGACAGAGGTGACTGACTAGGAATAGAAGCCTGTGTTAAAGTATGGTACTTGTCCTTAATCTAGGTTGTGTATCTCTACACAATTTTATTGTGCTGCATAGGCATGCCCTTAATAATGTCATTATATTCAAGTCTGTTCTCTTTGGCCTGTTATGTGCTCTGTCAAGGAAGGTAAAAATCTCAACTTTGCCATAACCCAAGTCACTATTTCTTGGCCCTGTAGAGACAGTAAAAAATATTTTCTTTTAAATCAGTGTACACACATGCAGAGAGAAGATGTCACTTGCTTGTAATTACATCTGGTTTGTTCCTGGCTTAAGATATTTTTAAGGAAGGAATTTTCACAGTTCGTGTGGAAGAAAATTGAAGGCATGGTGTTCCCGATGACAGCTTTTCAGACTGCTGGGAAGTTAAAGGTAAATCTGTAGTAACCTGACGTTGGGCTGCCTGCAGCTGACCAGCATGCATTATCCATTCCTACATTATAGGCGTGAAGGAGAACCTACAAGAAGACAAAGAAAATCATATTTTTTACATGTAGAAATGATGTCTGGTCTACAAGCACCCAATGAAGAGCCTACCTTGACTATATAGTGACACAAGTCAAAGAAGAGAACTGCTTCTCTATAAATAGTATATCTTAATATTAACCTCTGCTCTCTTTGTAGCCCCCAAAACAAGCAATAAAAGTAGACAGTGGCAACTGTTTTGCTCTCTATCTGCTACTGTTATAAAACTTTATCAGATAAGCAAATTTTAAAAGCCGGTTGGAAATATCAGCTTCTGTGTATTCATGGCAAATATGAAGGAGCTTGAATACTTGCTTAACTAACTTAATCCACTGCTTAAAACACCTGCCTTTTAGACAGAGGCAGTATATTCTTCATGGGGCATTTTCTAGTTTGAGACAGTAGTATTTTGCTAAGGAAACAGCTTTATTGATGCCAGTTTGACTGGCTTTGACTGACTCTGGTGTTATGTAGCTTTTGGTGTTTTTATGCGTCAACCTACTTTCCAGGGGGATTAGGAAGACTGTTTTGGATGTTCTGCTGAGTATGTAATAGTACAGTGATGAAAGACACTACTTATCTGAAATTACTAGGAACATATAGACAGCAGAGTGTATTCACAAATACAAGGTCATGCTCTTCTCTGATATCACCCTGTCCATCATAGTAGCTTCTATACAATGCCTTGAGTCTTTCCTTAGAGTAGCCTGTGATCTGATGTACAAATTCTTTCGGTTCAGAGATCTCTTGTAGCACATATAGCATTTAGTATAAGCAGGCCATTATCTCAGTGCGTCTCTGTAACTACTACTTTAAAATAAGCGATTAAGAATTAAACGCTAGCCATAGCATTACAAGGAAATTTATTATTATATGTAGGCTTGAATAGATAATTATGTAAGTATATATAATAATGGAGCACAGTAGCTGGATTTAAAGGTAGAAACTCTGTGAGTCGGTGTGGGATTCTTTATGATAAATAGGAGATGGAGTTACTTTCATAGGGATAGCTGGACTTGTGTTTTTGATCAGGAATCTACATGTTTTGCTTCCTCTGCACCAGATATTAAGAATATTCATTAAAATCTAGCATCAGTTAAGAGGTTCTGGTGGAATGGATAACATTGTACTAAATAAAGTTTAAACACATTAATTTTAACAGTTTAACAAGCACAGATGTCTACCTCCCTTCACAATGCACAATTTCCTTGAAGCCAGAGAGTGGGTATAATGGGTATTTAAGTTAGGCATGCCTCTTTGCCATTGAATTAGAATGAAATTGCCTCCTACAACTAAAATGCTATCCACGGGTGTAAAATAATATGATTTGTTTTGTAAACAGATCAAACAACCTTTATTAGATGATGGTGACTGTGGGAGAAGCAGCATTTTATTAACATTTGAGTGTGTATATCTTCCATTCATTATATTTAATCAAAGTATGCATTTGACAGCAACCTAGGGACTAGAGTTAAACTTTCCTGCTTTCATGTGCATTAGACTCTGCTAACTTTTAACTGCAAAAAATACCTTTTTTGTTTTCCTATTGCTGATGTGTAATATGAAGGAGCTAAAAGAATAAAAAAGTGGAAGGGTATGAAGATCAGGGGAGCTCAGCAGCTGTATAGTCTCAAATAATTTCAGGAGCTAACTGGTGCTAAGAATTTCCTTGGGGAAAAACCTGTGAGCGAAGAGCAGCACTGCATGGGAGTGCATTCTCAGGAGGGGCTGGTGTCTCCCAGAATTTCTGCAGGGTTTCTTTAAGGGTTGCATATTGCATTTGTGATTGTGAAGTTGTATGTTTAAGAAGAGAACTTTAGTTCCCACATCCATGCCAAATTCAGATAATACCATTCTGTCTCCAGTAAACTATGCTAGATTTTTTCATTAGCTTTCCTTTCTAAACTCCAGAACAGTTACGCTGTGCCCTTACATGTCAGGCACAGGCTATGACTGTAGTTGCAAATAGCCTAGTATTTTAATTCTGAATAAGTCTGGTAACAGCCCTGTGGGGTGCTCTCCAGTTGATATCTCAGTTGCATATCTATAGTCTACAGGTTCCTTGGGCTGAAAACAGGAGTCAACTGCAACTAGATTTTAGCCTCTTTGGCAGATGTCTGTCTGTTACCATCTCCGAGTTGGCTCCATTAAGTCCCCTGGGTGAATGCTGAACTTTCAAGATACTCCACTAGCTTAAATATCACATTTCTTACTGCACCAGCCTTGAGGACATTTTGATGTTCACGGTCACATGCAAGTTGAAATAGACAACATATCAGGTTTATAATGGCTTCGTACAAAATTCCTCTAATTTCAACTGGGCAAAAGAGGTAACTGGAGGTTAGAGCTAGATAAAACCGACTTTCCATCGCTGATTTCCTCACTCATCTGCAGGAACTTTGAGGTGTGATTAGAGACTTAAGGAGTGTTGTGTCTTCTTTGTGAACTGTTACTGAATCATAACACGTTTGTGTGTGTTTCAGTCAGTTGGATTTCTTTTATCTTGGCTGATCCTGTAGCCAAATGAAGGTCATTTTTGCTAGGATAAGCCCATTTGTTTCTCTCTTCCCCAGAAGCTGCTTCCTCTGTGAGTGCTTCTAAGTTCTCCAGTCCCTTTTGTCCTGAGCTCGGAGGGAATAATCCTATCCCTTCACACCTTTGCAGAAACAGTGTGGACGCCCCTTGCCCAATTGCTAGTTATGTCAGTCTCTATGTCTTTGCTCTCAAATTATAGTGTAGTCATGGATAAAGACATCTGCTTCTTATGTCCTTGACAGGCATAAGAGGCAGAGGGCAGGGAAAAGGTAGCTGTAAGGCACAGGGATATGCAATTTCTCAAGTCAAGTTAATATTCTTAGCTTGAATATAGGATCACAAGGTTTACACAGCTCCTCAAACTGCAAAAAGGTCTTATCAGTTTAGCCAATTTGCATTTGGAAACTGGAATAAAATTTCCAAGGTTGCTATCAGCCCAGCACCCCTTACTTTCTTGTGAGGAAAAAGCAGATTGAGCCATATTGTTGACAACAACAACATCAAAATAGGGCATTGGAGGCAACTGTGTATAATTACAGAATAAATAGGAGGTTGTCATTTGGGTACTTCAATTTGTAATCTTCACACTTTCTCAGTGTGAAGATTTACTTTTAACGAGTAATGTTATGTAGGTTGCTGCCTTCCAGTGGTGAATATACTGAGAGAGGAATAAACATGGGGGCAACTGGTAGTGGTCTCTCTATTTGTTTCCTGGCACACTGGATTATAACAGCAAAAGAAATCTTAATAGAAATGTATGTATTGACTGCTTCATGAACACTTTTATGAAATCCCTCGTTTGCAGAAAGAACAGCTGTAGAATAGAGAAGTGTCTTCTTGGGGTGTTTCTATCCTAGAGTTCAGTTTCACTGGATTTTGAATGCTTCAGGGGTGAGAAAAGGTAACTTGTGCTTACATTCCTCCTTCAAAGTTCAGCAACATCTCAAAGCATCAGTGTTTGAGTGCTGAGGCTGAGCTTGTGCCACCACAAATGCAGGAGTCCTGCAGTGGCAATCACGAGGCCCCAGGGACTCGGGGTTCCCAGACATTGCCAAGTCCAAGTAATCCAGTCCCTGTCTGGACCCACACCTGTTTTGTTGCCAGGTTCAAGATGCAGTGCTTGCTACCATCAATTATTTTTCCTTTCCATGAAAAGCATGTAGAGTACAGCACATATTTGAAAAAGACATTTAAGGCTGCAAAATCCAGGTCATAATGGTGGGGAAATACATCCGTGTTGCTTTACTAGATCCTTTACATGCTCTTTAATTCGATTGTCACATTACACTTACCTTGATACGTATTCAGTCCCACAGTACTCAGAGGAACCGAGGATCAGAAACAGTGTTAGATAAATGTTTCCTTATTTTAGGTAAACTCTCTTGTATGATTTTAAAATTTTAATATGTGAATTTACTGTCCAGGTATATAATCTTTCTATGCTAATATACAGAACACCAACATACTACACAGTAGTCCTCACATTAACACCCAAATTTCCTTGATCAGGCAATTAAAAATATGAAAATTTAGATAGATCTAATTTGGTGGAGTTTATCTGCATGTTTTAATCTAGTGGTTCTAAGCTTCTTTCTGAAGTTCAGAATATTAAAGAAAAACCAACAAGCCAACCCCAAAACAATAAAATTAAACTGTTATGCTGAATTCAGTATATTTTTCTTATCTGGGAGAATTACCTGTATATCTGGGCTGTACTGTTTTCCATCTCACCTTAAAAAAAGTTTGTTTTGAACAGGAACAAAACTGTGATTTAGTAGTAAATTGGAAATTAGCCAACTGAGTATTTATCAAAGGGATGTGCAAGGTGTTGTTTTTGCGTTCAGACAGACTGGTGCATGAGTTGTACTGAATTTTTCTGTTCCTTACACTAATGAGAATAGACTCAGACACACACAAAAACCCCCCAAACAACAACAACAAAAACAAAGAAAAAAGCCAAAAACAAGACAACGCCTTGTGTGAGAGGAGCTTGTGCAGTTTGGGGTGTTGAATCCTCCATGCACACAGACAAGCTAGGCAGCAAGGCTGAACGTGGAATGCCTCTTCTGCACAAGGAGGAGGCCAAACAAAGTGAGTAAATGATGCACTCTGGAAAAAAAAAACACAAAAACCCACAAAGCCTGCAGTGTCTGTTGTTTCATTTTCTCTCCCCTGTGCTTCCAAACGTCTATATCCACCTTCACTTTGTTAATCGTTGCTTTATTTCAGCTCAATACTTACTGCAAATTGACTGCGGTAGGAGTAGAGACTTTTAGACACCATTGAGCTAATCAGATTAGGGACACAGATACTGCTGTGACCAACTATTGTGTGTGTGAAAAGACAAATGGAAAAATGCTCCCTTAACACTCTTCGTAATGAGCAGTTGCGGTAAATGTGTGACTTATCAAGACTCTGGCAAAAGACTGATCTTTATTTCTTGTCTCCAGTCACACACCGTGATTCAAGGTTACAAAAGGCTCCATCTGTCATGTGGCAGGAACCACTGTTTTGGGGATTACTGCTACAGGTGTTCAAATAAGTAGCTGTATACCTGGCCTGCTGTGTTGTTTTTGCTGGCGATGGCTGTTTGGTGGGAGATTTTTACTGGGGAGACTTTTAAGAAACTGGTATCTTTCAAGGCATCAGCAGACTAAAATACATTTAAATCCTATGCATGCTGTTCCTTGAAAATTCAATGAATTTCATGAAAGTGCCCTTGCAACCATCAGTTACCTAAACTAGTTCATTTTGTAAAGTGAGCTTATGTAAGGCTAATGAATTTGACTGGCTGGACTGTCAGGGACCAGGTGAGTGAAACTGCAGTTTCCTTGCCTGCAGTGGTCTGATTTGTACGGGATGGTGTTGAATACCATGTCAGTAGTTCAGGTTTTATCCTCCTGTGTTTCCTTGACTGCTTCAGATGTTGCTACCTTTGAATGCAAAAAGGATTAGAATTAAAAAAAAAAA